>JAUMHB010064628.1:0-14101 GCA_032359685.1 Pittosporum tobira | reverse complement strand
TATCAAGTTACTGTTCTTATCAAGTTGTTACTCTTTTTGAAATTAGGATAAAATTGTAACTCCTACTATAAAAGGATATGATGTTCTCTATTTCAGAATAATAATAACACATCAATTTTAATATATCATATTATTCTACAAAAATTAAGCATGAATTTTTGAAACACTTCTATATACGTATTATATGAATTTAAACATAAGAATACTTAAATTGCTATGCTATATAAAGAAAACAAAGGTAGGTAGAAAAAGGAATCTCAAATTATTAGATAAATAAATAAAAAAACACACATTTTGTCATTTACATCCCTTGTTTTCATGAAAACACAGAATTCAATATACCTTGTAATTTGCAAATTATTACTCAAAAGTTCGAAGATGATAATAATGTAGTACACTTGCTATCTACGACTACCGAGTTCCAACACAAATAATTCTTGAAAATTAAGTACAGAAGTGTTTGTTTAAAGTAATGGCTTAATTGATCGATAAGGTGCGTGGATCACTCCGATCCTCCTTATTCCTTATTTTTTTTAAGAGTATAGTGCAATAATTCTACCAAACATATATAAGATCATTAAACATTGAAGATCATAATTCAACTCTCATGAACCTATAAAAATCCCGGCATAACTAAGAATTGAACCTAAGACCTCTACGAAATGAATAGTATCATGCCTCGGTCTTAACCACTAGATTATGAACTCATTGGCGATCCTCCGTAACTTAACAATGAAACAACATTTTATGGTTATTAATGGCAAATTTCTAATTATATATATAGCCAGGTCTGCTCGAAACACTAATTAAGAAAACAAGGCAATAATGTTACTTAGTCCGTGTTAAACATGATCAATTCGATCCGATGGAGTAAAAGAAAAAGAAGGAATCTTATGCAAACCCTAATGAAAATTTATCAATCACACAATCTTCTTAGTGTATATTATGCGTATGAGCTGTTTATTGTACGGAACAGGAACATGCCCTGCACTTGATCAATGATTGTAATGGACTACCTACCTTCTTATTCATTTTAATACTCTTATTAGCCAGACAAATAATTATTAATTTGATTTGATGCACTATACATTTATGAATGTAGCTCTCAATTGAGTCTTTTATCTTATAACAATATATCTTATCATTTTAATTTGATATATATATGTATATATATACATATATATATATTAATTTGATCTAATTACTAGCTAGCAAACTACTGAATAAATCAAAGCAGATCTAACTATGAAAAGGGGCAGTTCCATTGGCAGTAAAAAGAAACAGTTAGAAAGTTCAGGAACTCCGATCTGTGTGTGTGTGTGTGTGTGTGTGTGTGTGTAGTGACTAATTAAGAATTTAATTATCTACTATTTTAAGAGAGCAAATATTCAGTTTAGAAAGTCCCTTTGGAGTGTTTATGTCGTTTAAAGTTTGAAACTTTATAAGTTTTAATGGTATGCTTTTCTGATAAGATTAACTAGTTGAATCCCTCCTACATTATTGTCCAAAGTTGATTAACTTAATAATCCATTTTGTCAACATGCCTTCTTGTCTCCAAATTCACTTCATCTTCCATGCCAAAGTGGCCAACAGGTACATATGGCTGATACGCAATTCCTCCATGGTTAGATGAGATATAATGGATTACAGGTAGGTGATATATGACATGCAGGAAACCCCTTTTTCTACGTCTAACCGTGTCGTCCAATAGCACGCCATAGAATAGCCTCTTCATCACCTATCTTAAGGCCTTGTTTGGAGTTGTAAATGGGAAATCAATTAGTTCAGACTGCACATGGCTCTAGCTCGCAAATAACATGATCTTAGATAAGTCGATCAAGATATACACAGTATTACTTTTATTGACGAAAATTGTTTTATTGAGTCATGAATAAACTAATTATATATTTTTAATCTCATAATTAATACATGTCAAAAAAAGTTGATACTCGATGCATAAGGTCTAGCTAATAGCAAGGGTCAACTGGGGAAGATCAAATGTATGCAATTTTATCCTTATTGATCAATAAAGTGATTATTGTCGTTACTTGAATCCGTGATAAAACATTCAACAAGTGCAAAAAAAGAAAGTCATAGTCGACAAAAGTTAATTTTGAAAACGTGATTAATTTTTAATGGAAAACTATAACAATAATCTCAAGCTTAAGAATAATTTTCAGTTCTTTGTGGGTTATATATATCAAGCATTCTCCAATAGTGCTTACTAAAATAAAAGCTAAGAATTGCATACCAAACACAGCTTTACTCAATAATATAGATTTCCATCAATTGGTTAAAGGTATTAGCCCTTAAGAGAGGATTAATTATTAGGGTAGGATAGGTGGGGTCAAAATATACATTTGGGAAAGGTCTACATGTTGGTGCCTATGTGCGACAGGAGAAAGTGATTGAAAGTGATTAATAATTATATTTAAGATTAATTAATGATAATAATAGTGTATTACCGACAAGCTGTGACCTCCAAGACTTAAACAAGTGAAAGACTAGAAAAAGGAGAGAAATGAGAAACCCCTTTTCCATCTCTCTTTCTCAATATTTTGTGCAGCTTCCCTTAACTCAGGTGTTCTATTCTACTGTCACTATCTTTTGTTTCTTTCATTTTTGGAATATGCTTCTCTCTCTTTTTTTTACAATTAAGGGCTACTTGGCTCTTGCTTTACATGAATTAATTTAATTATTTATACTTATTTTTAATCGTGTATCACGGATCCCATAACGATAATCATCAGTTTAATAGGTAATTATATTTAAATGTAGCATTTACAATTTATAGAGTCTATAGACCATATGATAACATGATCCTAGCTAAGCAATCAGGTAAAATGCTCTATTTATCCACCACTACTCGTTAGTTACCGTAATACTTTAGGCCTCGTTTAACGGACAGTTGCCATTTTAAACCAATAAAATTATCTAACGTAGTTACATAGGCTTACTTTATTAGCTGGTTTAGCCTAATTAGTGAAAGAGGCGTTGGCAATGATAATGTGTGCCCAAGTTGGTGAAACTTTTAGATTTTTAGGGCATATATATACAAGCAAAATGTGACGTGTTTGATCATTCTTTATATACATATTTATATTATCAAATTAATAAAATGACATGTTGACAGTCATTTTATATATATATTGATGGACTTATGAACTCATAATTTGGCTGGTGTATTATTGGATTCAGAGTGGTATTGCTTTGATTTATGTATTCTTGAACTATTTTCACAAGTAAGTTTTTGCAACAAAATATGAATGCAAGATTCAAAAATTATTGGCAACGAGTAGAGTTTTTAATTACTGTGAGGATGTCTTCTCCAAAATCGGATGGGGCTGATGAAAGGAGTTTAGGATGGTTGGCATTTTCATGAGGACCGGTTCATAATATCGAACAAACCAACTCAAAATCAATTGCAATTAACGGAGTAATCCCGTAAATTATATATTGAGCATTATTATATAATTAGGCAATGTAGGATCTTTTATCTGGGCACATAAAATATAAATTTCATATTAACTAGAAGTTGAGAAGCTGATTTTGCAGAAGCAAGTCTTAGAGCAATTTTTAGCTTCTAATTAAATTCTAGGCCTAAAACAAATTCGGTAGTTAGAACCTAGAGGTTAGGGATATAAAGTTTTTACAATCAGGGCCAATTACAGTCATGCATGTTTGGACTATATATTAAGCTATTGCTTAAATTAGGGTTTTGCTGGTTTCGGAATCATTCCAAGTTTAGATCGAGACGTTGACGGGCTACTTGGATAGAAAGGCATCATTCTAAGTTTAGAGACGTTGACGGGCTACATGGATAGAGAGACTTCTCTCGTGTGAGCTGTGAGTGATCAATAATTACACACTCCATGAAAATCTTGATTCTGGTGAACAGCAATTGTCATAAGAATTATAGAAGTTTTTCACACTAACCCATTAGAGGGATCAACATATATGGTTTTTAAATTGAGTGAGGAAAATTAACAAGGAGTTTAGGTTGGGATTGTTGCAGCTGCTAATTTAATTCTAGGACTAAATTTTGGTGGGTATTTGCTCTATCTACGGGTAATTAAATTGGACTCCCGGCCATCGGGATCAATTCATATATGCAATTATATGATTGCAGTAAATTTGGATATATACATGTCCTGTTCCCATTCAGAATACTGGAGAAAAAATGTTCACAAACTTATTTAAAGAAAGTCTTTGAGATGTTTAGATATAAAATATATGACTAATAGTTAATTGTTCATCAAAAAATATTGCTCAGAGACTCTGACTAAACACTAATGATCAACTGTAATGGTTATACAGAATAAATGCAATCTTAAACCAGTTCCGTTTGATATAATAAAAATATTTTTTAATTTTTTTAGTGTTTGGTATGTTATGAAAAATGCAATAGACAATAAATTATTTTTCAGTTAGCAGAAGATCTTATTATTATTAAGTCATTTTCTAAAAAATGGTCCAATTAAGTCTTATCTTTTTTTCTTTTATTCTTCTATAATACTTTTATTTTATCTCCCGTATCAACTTTTTACTTGTTTTATTTTATTTTAAATTAATTACATTCGCTTTTATCAATTTATAAATAATTTAGCATTTTTTATATTAAATTTTTTATATTTCAAATTTTAAATGTTCTTATTTTTAAAAGTGTTAACAGCTACTACTTTGGTCAACTCATCTCAGCAAAATGTGAATATTATTACAAAATGTGATCGTAGTTAAGTTTTCACTTACAAAGCAAGTCAAGTTTTAACACCTTTTATATTAGTTTATAATAATGTAATTGTTAAATTTTTGGAACACGCAACATAAAAAAGCACATTTTCACCCTATTTTTAATTTGACAATTAAACATTAGAAAGTAAGGTATTTTCTAAAAAATGGTCTCCCGAAAAACTTTTTTCTCATAAAACATTCCAAAAACTTTTTTCCAGCCTCAGGCTAAAATACTTGAAACGCTAAAATGTACACGAGATACATTCTAGTTGATTCCCCTAATTTAAGTCCTAGAAACTCACAAGTAAATGTAGTTGCAGTTATCACATAAATAATTTGAAACATTCAGAGTTTAATGAGCTGAAAAGATCTAATCATCAAGCATTTAGAATGAGTTTGGTTTATGCTAAATGGAATCTCAAATGAGAGCATAAAAATTCAGGTTGGAGGGGATTAAAGCTGAATAGAGTTTTACAAACAAAAAAATAATGAAATTTGTAGGCCAATAAGGGAACCAGATACAATTAAATATTCATTATAATATGATACACCTCCCCCTCTCCTAGTGTTTATAAACATATGGTGATCACAATGCTTGCACCAAGCTGAGAGCTAAGTATCACCAAATTACAGTTAATCTTCCAAATTAATAGAATAAATTTTAATAATATGACAGGCACTGGTTCTCCTTGTGGCGCCTGCAAGTTCTTGAGAAGAAAATGTATAAGGGGCTGTGTTTTTGCCCCATATTTCTGCCATGAACAGGGAGCTACTCACTTTGCAGCCATCCACAAGGTTTTCGGTGCAAGCAACGTTTCGAAGCTCCTTGCTCACCTGCCGGTCAGTGATCGTTGTGAAGCTGCCGTTACCATCTCATATGAAGCCCAAGCTAGGGTTCAAGATCCCATTTATGGCTGTGTTTCACATATATTCGCACTCCAGCAACAGGTTTGACCTTTTTCAGTATTTCTAAACTTCTATTGAAACCCTAATTTAATTATGTTAGTTAATTCTCAGTTTCACTGATGATCTCTTGTTAAATCTTTATTCAGGTTGTTAATTTACAAGCACAATTAGCTTCTTTAAAGGAGCAAGCAGGTCAAAGCTTTCCCAATGGCTGTGGAAGTACTAGTGGAAACCCTAATGGTAATCTTCCATTAAATTACCCACAGGATGTTCAAAGCTGGTTTAAGTCAGAAAATTCGAGTATGATCCCCCAATTTGATAATCTTAACATAAGCGCGAACACTGGATATTCCGGAAATGGAACAATCATGAATATGAACTCTTCGACGAATTATGAAAATTCAGTTCATATACAGGGTGAAAATGTCTCATTTTCTAGTACTTTCGAAGAGGGTTCAAATTATTCCCTGGATTCTTTTCAAGAAAATATGCAAAATGGCAACCGGCAATGGACTTTTCGAGATGATGTTGAGGATCTTCAGTCAGTGGCCTTCGGCTATCTTCGACATTAGCTTATCGAAAATCATATCAGGGGTGAAGATTACTGGATCTTGTCGATTTTGTAGTAAGGCTACTACTTGCACACCTTTAAGACATGCACGTTTGCAGCTATATAATAAACTAGGAATCATAGGAACCCTAGAAATGTGCATACAGTTGGAAACCCTAGAAGTTCACCTATTATTGTTTTCTTAGCTAGATCTTGTGTAACCTTGAGTACGAGTAGATTAATAACGGTGTATTAATGATTTAAATTTTCAGCAAAATCTGGTTTCTTTGATGAAAGTAGATTCATTTTATCGTCTATGGACCTAAGCAGCTAGTTAGTTAAGACCTAAATCTAAGCAAGCAGTATTAATACCTAATTGCTTTTGTTATACTTCCACTTTCTGAGCCCTATAAATTTGCTCTGAGTCATGGTTATGGATTTTTATAAAGTATTATTTCAACCTATCAAGTGATTATTCAAGATTTTGCGGAATTATATTTTTTCTTGTTTGTTTCCATGATCATTATTAATTCCTTGATTCAAATCTCTTCTTAATTCATTTAGTTTTCAGCCAAGAAGCTTATTATACATGTCTTCAATTATATGGCTTTTCTAATCTAGCAGCAACGTATTGCTATATTATCACTCTCTTGTTTCACCTTATCAAGAGTCATGGATTTTCTGAATTATAATATGCTAGATGATATTGATGATACCATGTACAGCAAGTGTAAGTTTATAGATCGAATAACGTCTCCAATTATTCGTAAAGTTTCTCTGAAATTTGGAATCAAAAATTACTATGCTGGGTTTTGAGTTGAGATATAAAAGTCCTGCATTCGTTATTTCAAGTCTTGCTATATAATCTTGAGGACTACTCTACTCAGTCATTTTATTTTGAGTCAAATGTTTCGATATGATATTATAATTGACAATTTCGTTTATGTGCAGGTCCAACGGTTCACATGTTTCACGTCATCCAATATAAATTATCCGTTACTCTATTCTTAGCCAATTGGTTTTGAGTTGATAAGTCATGACAATCTTGCTCGAAAGTTTGGAATCGCAGCAGCTTGTTGTGCGATTAGTATTTGACTCTTAGTATAACTGAATGTTGTCCGGTAGAAATGGCAAAAAGCCCTAAACCCTAAATAACCTATTCAAAGTCTCTCACTATGTACGTATGAGTTTGATCTTTAAAAAGTCAGCATAGTTGATTCTACTATATGTCGATCTTTATGGAGTATAGTGGCTTTACCACTAATATTTTCATGTTGCATCATATTTTTGGCAGTTCTATGACTTATATCTTATATAGAATTACAACAATTCTCACCTGCATGTCTTTTGGTGGAGGATAGAGTCATTGAATTAGTGTCGAGCAATTTGAAGGTTTATTCTATAGTGAATTAAACTGATGCATGTCTGCCATAAAGCAAATGAACTTATAACCAGTGTTACCTTGGAACTCTACTTAGCCAGCGTTCCGCGATCCATGTCCTATCATTCTGAATTGTGGTACGAGAACTAAATGCCGTGTGCATTCCAACATTTTTGGTGTTTCTCGAACAAATTTTCATTCTGCATATCCAGTCAATCAGTGTTCCTGGTAACAACGGCTTAAACTAAGAGATATTGTATGTAGAAATTTTATTTTATTTTTGCAAAATTTAGAAATCCTATGTCATCAAGTATTTATTGATCATTATTGTTGAATCAGAAACGATTCATAGATTGAGTTAACTTATACATGTTCGTGATATGCCCCAATTTTTTTTTGCTGAAATGACACGATTCTCTTTGATACTCAATGTGAAGTAGAGTGATTCTTTCACCTTACAATGAAATAGCCTTTTTTTTTTTGTCTTTTTCTTTTTATTTCCAGGAAAATAGAGAGTAAATTCATATATAGAGTTGTTTGAATGAGTGTGAATTTGTGTTGTGTTGTAGGGTTAGCTTGCTAGCAGCCTAGCATTGTAAGTGCTTTGAAAGGCCCGTAGCTTAGTACGTTTGTCTCTTGGATATATGCCCTTTTGAAAGACTCGTACAATTTTGCTCCAAAAAGTAAGATTATTATAAATTCTGAGAAGTTAATTTAGAATATTTGTTATTAAATTGACAAAAATAAATCTGACTATAGTCAATAAAATTGTGAAATTATAAACTACTTATTTGAAAGCAATGTTGCAAAAATCTATTTTTTTTTAAAAAAACTCAAATGAATGTATGTCAATTTGAATTTTAAAAAATATTCTTAATTAACTTTAAAAGTCAATAATGCTAATATATTTTTAAACTTTCTCGGAAAAAAATTACATGTTTTCTAGGTGATGATGTTATCGGTGTTACTTACACATGCCCCTAACTTTAAAAGTCAAATGCTATTATATTTTAGAATTTATCGAAAAAATTACATATTTTCTAGGTGATGGTATTATTGGTATTACTAATATGCTGCAAGCTCCCAAGATTGAATTTTACTAAAGGCATGTTCTGGAGTGATTATATATAGCCAGCTTTGGAGTTCCAGTAACAACAATTCAATTTTCATGCACGTCTTTGAGAGTTACTTGTAGCGGTGCTCATCTTGTGATTTTCTACAGGCCCAACCCATAATTAATATTTAAGACTGGTGATCCAACTTAATGATATAAACAAATGAACATCACCAGTAGCTAGCTCAGCCCAATTATTATTAAAAGGTACCATGTTATAGCAGAGTCCAAGTGCATAGTACTTTTCCCTTTTAAAATTAGAGGTGAAATAATAATTTTTAAAAATAATTTATAACAAATTTAAAATTATTATTATTTTATTTTATTTTAATAAAAATTATTATAACTATTATAAATTAATTAAAACATACTATTAAATACTATATCTTTTAATTTTAATACTTGAATAGATTTCTATTAATTTAAATTTTATACTCTATCCGTCTTGAAAATAATTACCTAAATTTTTAACATTTTTCTAATACGAAGTTTAAGGCGGTTTTAAAATACATTTTCACATTATATATTTAATACATTTTAAATATATTACAAAAATATAATATATATATATATATATTTGTTTTAAAAAAATATCTTAAAATCTGCATAAAAAATTTAGGTCATCTTTCTGGGCAGGTACGGAGGTAGTATATTACTGCACAAATCAATAGTGATCTCAATTCTCAAATTGTTGAACATAGATGGTGGCGAGTAGCGACAAATCTTTTTGTAAAGCTAAATTTATATTATGTTGGTCCCACAATCAATTTAGATAAAGAATTAGGGTTGTTGCGTGCGAAAGACAAAAAATGCTTCAAATAAACCGCTCGTGCAAACTCAGTCAAGGGTCAAGTTTTGTTAGGAACTTATACGCGTCATTCTTCATAAAGTAGATTATCTTTTTATTTTATTTATTATTTACGAATTTAGCCGGACGTTTTGAGTATCCAGAATTTAAGGAAAATAAATAATTATTCACTTAAAAATGTTCCCCATAAAATTGGGGAAATCCTCAAAATAATGAAAATAATTAATGTTTTAAATTCTTGGAATAATAATTACTTTTTAAGTGCAATTCTTATTGGGGGAAATGCTTCAACCTTGACATTTTCTTTGGCTTCCAACCTTTTTTATTATCTTCAAATATTTGTTTAGGGCAGAAATGAAGTTTAAAAAGGTGCCGTTTGAGTAAAATTTAGTTTGATACATTCTTCTTAATCACATGGTCGACATGGGCTCGAAGAACGTTAAGATTTGATAATTAAAATAAATAATCCATTAATTACTAGGAGAGGACTAGAATTATTAACTACTTTCTCGATTTTTATTTATGCTTTTTTTTTTTTGTCTACTACTTTTAAAGGTTGTCCACTTCTTCACCCCCTAATGATGTTGTACAGTGAGGATGTTAGAGGATTCTAGCATTAAGAAATTATGGAGCTAGATTTTTAATTTTCTTGATTTAATTAATTTAATTTGCTTAATTATTATTTGGGTGGATTTGAAGTTGACAAAGCTACTAACTGATGTAGCCGTGTTCGGTCACTCGAGGGACATTTTGTCTATGTAGTTGAGTCATATAAACTTATACTAAGTAAAATTAGAAGAGTACTTATGTGAGGTGGGCTACTTAATTATATATTCACCCAACAAATTTACATAAAATAATGTGGCTTGTGACGTGTCAAAATATAATTAATAATACCAATTATATTTTATTACATTAATTTGTGTGATTAATATATGCATCTAGTGTACATAGCATTATTGTTTAACTAAAATCATGCACATCGGTGGCATAAGGATTCTCAAAACATAATTCATCATATATAAGAAGCATAAGGATATCATTTGTATGTTTAGAAAAATCAATCAACCCATCTGAATTCATCGCTTTGCATCACATTCTAGAACCCTCCACGGTAATATATAAGATACTTACATATTCTATGCATCTAAATTATACAATAATATTCTGAAGAGATGTCACATGATATGCCACTACCCTGTTTGGGACAATTTATTAAAGCAGCTTAATTATAACTTATTTTTCAAAATTAATTATCTTAAATGTATTTGTTTTAGTTAATTTTAAAAAGGTTATTGATTGAATACAATAGTATTTTTAACTTATTTGAAAAAAATTAAATTTAGTCAATATGTTTTTTTTTATTTACAATTATAATTTATTTTAATTAACCAATTAAACTACTGTAAAGATAGGTTGTGTCAAACAGAGTCATAATTGTTTTTCAAGCCCTAAGTAAAAGATAACAAATGCTCAAAAAGATTGCATGTGATAATTAATTAAAGCATATCATTTGTAAATTCGTCAATCATATGCAGACTTAGCGTTAACATTTGCTCTTAGTTAATACATCCATTGATTGATGAGAGGAAAACTGCGACTCATTTATATTAGGCTTGCTTATACCATGCATGTAATATATATGCTAACTTTTACATATATTGGGTTTTTGTATATACATCATCTCCTTAAAAGGAAACTGTCGTGTGATGAGTTAGTTCCTCATCATTCGAAAGGCCAGTGCTTGAAGCTCACTTAAGTCAGTTTGAGAAGCAGGTCTCTTCTTACTACAATAATTACCAGCATCAGATGAGAATAATTGATCATTTTTGCTTTGTATTTCTTGCATGCTCATAATTCTATCATTTTTCTGATGATCAAATGACTCCACCGAGCTCTGAGGTGACACTGAGTTCATATAATAATTATTTCGATTATATGCCGGAAACGTCGGTATTCCGGTCATGTAATTCCCTGCAGGCCACTGACTTTCAGCATTCCTTGAATCATTATTAAGGCTCTGTGCGATTTGAGACTTCACTTGCATCAATTGGGCTTGCAAGCATGCCACCTACATATATATATATATACACAGATCGAGCAAACCTAATGCGGTTTATAGTCCATTCATTCAAAATTGCTCTTATAAATATATGTTCAGTTACAATTTTTACATAGCTAATTACATTTTAATAAGTCAATTTGTGTATATTTGTTAGTTTAAGTGTTAGTGCACATTCATGACGCGAATTATTATAATTATAATAAAATGATAAATTATGAATATTATAGTTATACTAAAATAAAAATTTATCTCTATTTTTAAAATATAATTAAAAAAATAATTATCTCTAAATATGGAACTCATGGAGTAGTAATTCATCTACAATAGCTAGCTAGTTACTTGATTTCTTCAGGATAAAACTTATCAAAGTTCAACCTAAAGGTTTCTTGCTAAAAGCGCCTATCCTGGAAGTGATCTATAATCATAATAGAAATATGACAATATTATTTCCAACATATATGGCTTCTTTTATTTAAGAAATCAATTCCGCAAGTAACTTGAATAAATGAGACAATGATCTAGAAAAAATATGGGAAAATTAAATAATGAACCTGCTGTTGCAAGGCAAAGATATCAGCGACGCATCCGTAAACAGGATCTCTAATCCTTGCCTGAGCTTCATAAACAATGGTGACAACCGCCTCGCACCGGTCAGCCACCGGAATATGCAACAACAATTTCGAAACATTACTTGCGCCAAACACTTTGTGAATTGCAGCAAACCTAGCCGGACCTTGCTCTGAACAGAAATATGGAGCAAAAATACAATTAGTGGCACACTTTCTCCTTAGAAATTTGCATGCACCACAAGGAGAGCTAGTTCCTGCTGCTGCAGTTGCCATATAATTGAAGTGAAAATAAATAAATAAAAATTTAAAAATTTTAATTTAACGCACACGAGTGCACTAGAAAAAGATGCAAATGGAATGGAGTAGTATGTATGAATAAGTGAAAGTGGGCAGGGGTCGAGGGACAGGAATGGTGGGGCTTCTAAGGGGGTCAGAATGGGGGACATGGAAAGTCGTGTGTAGGGTTCTAAGGGGACATTTATTAATGGCTTATGCAAGATAATTGTACTATTTTTATTACTATTATATTGCATAATGACTTAGATCAAAGTTTTCAATTTACGTTATCATGTTTGTTTGGTGACAATGTTTATAAATTATAGACTAAATTGTATAAAAAAAATTATATTTAGTAGATTAATTATAAATTAAAAAAATTAATTTTTTTATTTAAATTTAATTTTAACAAAAATTTAAAATTTAATTTAAATTTCAAATTACAATTTTACGAGTTGGAACACTTTTATCAAATAGGTTAATATAGTTTAGATTAGTGTTTTAAAATTCTGTTAAACAAAGTAATTTAATAAATTAAGGGTTTAGTGTTTAAAAATTGTCATAACAATTAGTTAAAATTTAATTAATTTATTAAGAATTTATCTCGAACATAAAATGCTTAGAATTAGAAAGCGGAGTTTTGGAAGATTGATCGGATCACTTTAGACTTCAGTATCTTAAAGTTTGTTTTGATAAAATGCTTTTATAAAATAAACAATAATGCTAAAATATTAACAAAAAATATATAAATTAACGTATTAAATTATAATTGATAATAATAACAGACTCACCTAATATATAATTATGCATTTACTAGTTATAATTTGACACGTAAATTTATTTATATTTTAATAATATATTTATTAGTGTTTATAATATTATTTTTAAATAAAATAATTTTCCGCCGAACGCCGCCGCACCTGGGAACTGCTGCTGCAATTTGTTGCTTTCTGGAGTTGTTTTTGACTTCCACGCGTGTTGTCCCGGAAGTTCACAAAAAAGTTTTTTTTAGAAGAAAGGTTTTTATTTTTTAAGACGAGGAGAAGATAGATAAATCATATAATATATTTTATTAAATTAATATTTTAATTAAAATAAATTTATTTTGATTGCTTTATTTTGATATAAAATAATATTATTTTATTTTATAATATAATATAATTTTTATTATAATAAATTTTATAAAATATACATCATAATGTATCTTTTTTTTTCTTTTTGAAATTTATAATCACTAATAATTAATAGGTAGGACCGTAGGAGTATAATAATATCCAGTTAAGTGATTTGGTATGGGGCACCTATAGCGTAATTAATAGTAGTGCTGATTGATGAAACGTCCATATACACATAATTCAATGGATTAGAAACGAAAGAACAAGAATCAAGTTAATTTAAGAATAATTATGCGGGCCACTGCCCTTAATTACGTGGGCGTCCACTATAAGAATATGGGTACTTGATGAATAAAATAATAAATGTGATGGAGGTATGAGTCTTTTGACACTAAAGTTGCTTCTTTCCAGATTAAAGAAGAACTAATTCGAATATCCGACTTTCTCCGCGTTAGATATAATTGTTTATTAATATATTATAAAAAAATTATTTTAATTTTTTATATATTTTTTTTCAATATTTAATTAGTTTTAAGTTAAAACAGTTGATATTATGTATATATATTAATAAATTATTTATTTATTT
>JAUMHB010064617.1:0-14101 GCA_032359685.1 Pittosporum tobira | reverse complement strand
TAACTGGTTTCTTTTGTACTAGATTTGAAGTGTTTCGTTCAATCGTTTTCAGCATCGTTTCAAGGACCGTTATAGTTTCAGTAGCAGAGCCGGTTTCTAACTTCTGAAATCTTTCTTCTTTAATTGCAGTTGAGTTTCTGCAATTTTTCTTGTTGCAACTGTATTTCTGTAACTTTTCCCAGTTCTGATCTCTTTCAGACATTGAACCTCAATTTCTACATTTCTTCTTGTTGCAGCTGTGTTTATGCAACCTATGTTGGCAGTCTGACTCCTCTGTCTTCTGTGTCTTTTGTCGGCTAATGTCTGACTCTTTGTCGGGTATGGTTGATTCATGTTGGTACTACCTGCTATTGATGTTATGATGTTGGCGCTACTGATACTTTTTTTGGTTGCGATTCGTAACGAGACATTTTTAATTTTTTATTACTTGGGCTTATTTTGTAACAAGCTAAAAGTTATTGATATAAGACTTTTAGCTTCAGTGGGGATGCTCCAAGTATGTTAAGCCTATATAAGGCATCTCATGTAATCGTTATTTTACACATCTCAATTACAA
Source organism: Pittosporum tobira (assembly GCA_032359685.1). Taxonomy (NCBI): domain Eukaryota; kingdom Viridiplantae; phylum Streptophyta; class Magnoliopsida; order Apiales; family Pittosporaceae; genus Pittosporum; species Pittosporum tobira. Next base: position 13,545 of record JAUMHB010064617.1, on the reverse strand, counting down.
TATATCGTAATGTATCTATTGACAAGTTCATTATGCCATCAGTTATCCTATGTCTTCTGAAAATTCATTTTCCCGTGTGACTTTTTTTCTGAAACGCCTGGAGTAATTCCTGATCGTTGAACTTTGAAGAACTAGCAATTACCCTTAAGAAATAATATCTAAATAACTACAAAACATCCAGATGAAGATACCACACTACAAAAGACATAAAAGAAAAAATGACCCAAAACAATTAGAAAAATTCAACTCATTAGTGATCATCCTTCTCCATAAATTAGCTACCTCAGTGACGTACACAAAAGCTTCCCCCTCCTAAACAAAAGGATACAAAAATAACACACTAACTATAACTAGTGCCAAGCACGGGCTTCATATTTTGTAGTTCAAATCTCTATTGTTTCTAAATTAAATTGGATTTTCTTCCTTTTCTAGTGGGCTTAAAACTTGTTTTCCTATTCTAACAACTAATACGTGTTATACACACAAACCTACTAACCTTATTTATTTAGCAAAAATTAGACCTAAGATCCAAAAGCTAAAATAAAATAAAAGACTTGTTATCATTCTTCTCATACAACCATAACTTCCTATGAAAGAGCAAATGATTGAAATTTGATCCATACAAAAAAGAAAAAGTGATTTATGGTCACACATTATGCCCGTCAATTGCTTGGATCCTTTCCTTTAGATTTCCATTAGAGGGCTGACCAGCTTTATAAACAATTTAAGTCAGTATAACAGCGAGCAAGTTTTATTTGGGTAGCCTAAAAAGAGCAGTGAGAACCCTTATCTTACAATGTAATAACCATCAATAGTGTAGATGAACTTCTTAGATACCATTAATCCTTCGTAGATACCATTAATCCATTACTGCAAACAGCGTCCTCGAAGGATTTGTAGAAAAAACATTGTAAAATTAAGCATAATTAACCATGATCACTCCTATAACACTAAGAGTTGGTGCAGTTGTGAAGTGGAAAGAGTGCGAAGTTTGGATAAAAAGGAAAAGATATTAACAAAATTAGTACACTAATTCTCGAACTTTGCATGACCATAATCCATATTATAATTTTAAATTTTAGATTAGTTCTACTATCAAAACACAAAAATGAAATAAATAGTTTTGACCTACCTAAAACTTAGTGCAAAAAATCCATTCTTTGATAAGATGCAGCGATTCTACTACCATCTGGTTATTTTTGAAGGTCGACAATAAGATTTTTAATGTGTTTAAAGATTCTATAAAAGTTCATACTAAATTGAATGTACAACATTTATCTAAATATAAAAAAGTTATAGCCCTCAAAGTATTCACAAATGTACAAAAGTGTACCTTATATATATATATATATATATATATGAAGATAGACCTGAATCACCTGATAGGTCTCACCTGATTGTCGCATCCCAAGGGTAATTCAATTGGCAAGAGATATAACTCGGACGGAAGCGAAAGCAACATTACAAATTTCATGGGTTTGACATCATCTGAAACCCCAACATGAATAAGGTGTCTATGTTGTTCCCTCCGTCCGAGAATTGGTAATTCTTTGGTGCAGCAGTAGTGTAGTTCATGGATATTTGACTATCATATTCTAGTGTGAACCAATCATTTGCAGAAATTTTTCAAAAAAAATCATCATTGTGAAACAGAGGAAATATAGTAGCAAGAGCCAAATACCACAATTGTGGAACTTCAAGATTTTTGATCTTATCAAAAATCATAATGATATTTGTCCAACAATTGTTTTTGCCACAACAAATTAGTTTTAAGTTGGCATTGAAAGAATACGAATTAATACTTGCAAAACAAAACAATAGTTTTGTCAAAATATAATTTCAAACATTTGCATTATTTAAAAATGTTAAGCAATTTACCTTTTCCTTTACTCGAATGTTGTTGAGATGCTAATGGGCAAAGTCTGAAACTTGGTAGAATATCAAAATACTTTTTTGTACACCATTTTTAGCCAAACGATTCACAATGATACTTCAACTTGCAATTAGAGCAAAACTTAAGTCCTAAAACATTACACCAGAAAACTTGAACGGCTAAAAACTCAAATGAACTATCAGTTTTACTGTTATGAACTTTAACAATTCTCTTTGGGCAATCCAAATAACATATAGAATAAAAAACATCTAAGAGCAAAATTTAATTTTTAAATTTATACTTCTTCAGGAGCTTAAGGCTTCCTATGCAGTCCTCTAACAATAACTACTGACAAATGGTATAAAAATGAGCCACAATATTCATCAATTTTAATGTTAATATATACCTGACCTCCTCATGTTATATATTACAGTATCCTTCGGGAAGTTGACCGCAACCTCACCTACTATATGCCAGAGACATTCTCACTTGTGCCTCTTCTCTCCACTATTGCTAATGGCCTTGTCTGAACCTTCCAGGTTTGTCCTGAAATAAGAATTTTAAAACTCAAGTTTTTTATACATATATATAGTGCAAATTTTAATTATGGATCACAGAACTTTCATACCTTGAAATTATGTTTGAAAATCCTCCAAATTCCCCAAATCCTTAGTCTAGATTGAATAATGGCATAACCTAACATGAATATATCCAATTAGGTTAGGAAACGATAACTAAAAAAATAATAACAAAACATGTTATAAAAACAAAATCTAACTAGATGGAATGAGCAAAAAATCTATTAACTGCCAAAGTCGCAGAAGAGACTCAACACCAAACCAAAGGAAGTCATAATTCAAATTTTAAAAGAAAATTGTAGATAAGTAGATATGGTATAAAAAAGTGAAGTTTGATGTGAACATGCCTCCGCATGTTACACACTTCAACTGGTGAGTCTATGAAGAATAAATGGGAAGTACTTGGTGTAATTTTAGATTGATACATACATATTATACACCTCGGTTGTCGCAAATAAATTATATTAATTATATTATAAGATAAATTATAGTATATTAATTATATCATAAGGTATGTTGATGACAACTTCAATCATCAAGTCCAAATACAAATGATAAATTGACGCCTATATGTTTTGTACCTCCTTTAAAAAAATAAAAACAAAATATGAGTCAAGATTCAAGAGTAGAAGAGATACACTTCAATTTCATATGGCCTCTTAGTGGCTTATCCCAATTATATGAAAAGGACAATGTATATGTAGTTTGTTTGACCAACGCTTACCGGAACGGAACTCATTAAGATGGCAAAATTTAAATCAAGTTGAGCTTCTCTGCAGATGGACTTTTTCTAGCATCCATGTTGGAGGGTTATATTCTTTTCTGTATTTTTGGTGCTACATGAATATTCCATCCAAAGAGAAAAAAAAAAAAAAAAAAAAAAAAAAAAAAAAAAAAAAAAAAAAAAAAAAAAAAGATAATCCACATATCAAAAAATAAGTTTGTTTTGGAAAGAATATTTCAAATTAAAGAAATCTACTTCATGGTAAACAAATGAGTGGGCAAAAAAACTGAACCAATTAAATCAAAGTAACAAAAAAAATGAATTATCATCTTCCCTGTTTGGACCTTCTTTTATCTATTTTTTATCTTTCTTTGGCTCCTCTCTGTTATCAACTAATGTTAGTGAAATTGGTAAAATCATACCTAGCTACACGGACGTATGCAATCTAGAGCCTGAGGCCCATGAATCATATTACAATTCTGGCAATGGTGTTGGTCACTAGGCAAAGCAACGGTTATCTGACTAAGTCGATAAACCCATTTTTACCATTCTCCACTTTGACATATTTCCACATATTCTCAACACATTTAAACCTTAAACGTTTCATTTTACAATCCTTGAAAACAATTCAACCTTAGATCCTTCATTTTCCAGTCCTAAAAAAAAATTCCAATGCATTTTTTCAATTTTCATCTTATTTTGATCTTAAATTCCTTTAGTTTCCTCTATTTTCTCGGTCAAATATGATTAATTGCTTAAACGACATTGAAGTTAATAACAAAGACATTGAAGAACTATAGTACAACACAAGAACAGACATAGAATGGATAAAAGAAAATTTTAAAGGAATCGAATAACAAAGAGATACCGATGAACTATATCTTGGATAAATCTGCAGCAATCACATTTCCTTTAAATAATCAAAAAAAAATAGTAAAATACCTAAAATTCCTCCGGGCATACACACAAAATTTTAAGTAAACTCCACAGAGAAATGAGAGAGAGGGAGGAACCTCGCTGGTGGAGATTATGCAATGGCACTTGCTGAAGCCGGAATGAGGAGACTTCTTAATTCAAGGGAACATGGACTTGCTTTTGATCTTCTTCCTCGAATCGGCTCTTCAATCTCCAATTTTGACTCTCTTCAATTACCAATTATTTAGGGTTCAATATAAATTGCAAAGTGAAAAAGATAGACAAAATATTTAAATTAGAAGCCACAACAATTTGAGAGATTAAAAACTTGTGAGATAGATTCAACTTTCTTCGTGACATTGCCACAAACAGGTATTCGCATCTATAAGATTACACAATATCTTAACAGAAATTCTGTGATATTTTTTTGGGAAAATATTACTTTGAAAAAGTTCGCGTTTATTCAACAACCAAATGTAACAGGTTATCAGACCAAATTTGAGGGAGAAATCAATAAAATTTGGAAAAGAATCTAACTTTATTTTCAATTGAGACTGAAAAATTAGTATTTTTGTAATTCGCTAAAAAATTGAACAACCAATGTTCACAACTTATTCTTAATTTTGGATTTCCTCTAAATAACAATATCAATTTGATAAGAACGACGGTGATCAATCCCACTTGTGGAATGTGGCCCGAATAAAAGCATTTGGGGCGAATTCGGAGGAAAATCGAGAAGACTCAAAGACACCTATAAAAGAGTCCCAAAACAATCTACTGCACAAATACTGCTCCCAATTGAGAATCAACTAATGAAGAAGCATAAGGGCTTCGCATGAATTGCTCTCTTATTGAAAGCTGGTGAGAAAGCAATTAGGAAGTAGAGATCGTCTTTTGTGCAGGAGAAGAAAGGTCGAAAATAATTAGGATGCGAGTTGGTGAAGCCAGGAGGCGAAAAAGAAAAACAAACAACTCGGTGGAGAGGCCGAGATTGACTCAGACGAAAGAGATCGAATTTTGTCTTTTAATATATAGAGATAGATTCGAGTAGGTTGAACTTAAAATAGGAATAGGGCACCTTCAACCATATACGCGACACCAAAATGCTATAAATTCATCTTAAAGAGAAGAGGGGGGGCAGGGAGAGGGAGAAGAAGGGAGGAAACATTAACTAAATTTCAAAAGAGGCCACATTCAATCAAATCATCGATAATAATATGGTCCCAAATAACGGGCAGCTATTAATAGACTAACAGAACTTGAAACGCTTGTTGCAGTTTACACATGTTACATATGTAGTCATAGGTTCATCTGCACTCCGAGTCTGCATCTGGTAGTACGTGCATTTCCTTTGCCCGCATCGCCCACACTTGAACTTATCAGTACTTGCCGATGCCACTTGTCCAACCTCACAATCAAATAGAGCTTTCTCCTTAATCTTCTCATTCTGCTGTTTCCTTTTATTGCTCGCCATTTCTTCCGGTTTCATTTCAAGCACCTTTTCTGGCTTAATATTTCCTAGGAGAATTTCTCTACGGAAATCTGGGTTGTTTTGATCCTTGATATTGAACATTATGGACCTATATTTGAACTTCTGTGCAGCATTAGACCGGCCCCACCTCTCAAACATCGCCGACTCCAAAGACACAGCAACCCGAATTGCGTCACATTCATCTACTTCACCCCTTAGATGCTCCTCCTTAACCTCGCTCGAAACTTTGGATAAAGCTTCTGAAAGAAGTTCCCGGATTTTATCCCGTAACGGATCCTTACAATAGAGAAGCGTAGACAGCTTTGGGAGTCCCACCCTGGTTTGTTTCCCATTTTGCTCTTTTTGTTTCCCGGTAGTACTCCTTAGAATCTCAACAGTTTTAAAAGCTTCAATCTTTTTCTCGGTTGAACAAGTTTCGGATTTAATTAGCTTTTCAGATCTTAGTGTAACTTTAGAATCGTCTTTCTCGAGCTTCAAAGTCTCAACCTTCGTGGAGTTCATCCCCAGAACTTCCGCAGTCTCATAAGTCAATGCACCTACAGGCTGAGGTTCTAAAGAAACCTTATTGTCCGAGCTTCCTTTGATATTTTTCTTCAGCGTTTCTTTAACAACTATGTTCTTCCATATCTCAAGCAAGTGAGAAGCCAAAGCCTGAATCTTCTTCCTAGGATGCTTTGTAAGATGTCTAAGCCGTTTCCCAACCTGAAATAAAAAAAAATTATTAGTATTATTTTGACAAGTAAAATCAAACACAAGTTCAAATATATAACAGATATCCAAATTCCAAATATGACCAAAAGAACATCAAATAGCAATTGTAATCCCTCCACCAATATCAGATATGACTCTAATGTAGTAGAGAACATATTATAAATAAACTGTAAAAAAGAACTATGTTATGCAAACGTGATTTTAAAACAACGAATTGATGCCAGATCTTTGAAGGCATGATATGAATGATTGACAAAAAGAAATATGGTTCCGAGGGTCCTAATTCTCTCGAAATCCAAGTTTCTTTATAATTTACTCGTCAAGCTTCAAGACCCTTATATAATTATAAGGGTAACATTTTTTTTTTTTTTTTGATAAGTATTATAAGGGTAACATATTTTCCCAAAACCAGATTCCTTAACCCAAAATTAATGACGTCACCAAGTTCTTACTTCTCATTAGAATTTGTCAAACTAAAAATAGGACATAATTTAGTGAGGAAGGTAACACTCTTTCTTTGATAACGGTTAACCCAAAGCCAATACCCTTTGGTGCGCCCAGGATTAAACACCGTGGGCAACTAAAAATAAAACTTAATTTAGTGAGGAAGGGTATCACTATTTTTTTATAACAGTTAACCCAAAGCCACTTCCCTCTGGTGCATACACGATAAACCACCTGGTGCACTCAACACCCCACCAACAGGACGCCCATGGTAAACTATGTACGAGTACCCCAATAAATTCATTACCGCAGCAGGAATTCGAACCCATATCCTATACCAATTTTATTCAATCACCTATCGTCGAGATCAAGCTTCTAAGGCAACCACTTGGGGCAAAGTGTGGTTCAAATATTAAAATAACCAAAGCTTCACAATGACACAAACACATACATACAACGTACAATTAGACATACATGACACATAGAAATCTTGATTAAATTCTGATATAGAAATTAAATTAAATAAACAAGAAATATAAAAATTAAATTACCTGCGTGGAAACTAAAACCTGGTAATTGACAGGGAATTTCTCGAGCTGCTTCAATGCGTCGAGGCATCGATCCTCCACCGGCGTCAACTCATTCTCGGAGGCGGTGGCTGCAGCATCGGCAGCTTTTTTCGCTGATTCAAACAGCTCAATTAGCTCTTTCTCCATAACTACACAAACTGTCGACCATTAAAATACGAAAATTTTACAGAACATATGTATTTATGGATGGATGGATAGATACAGAGGGAAAACTGGATCAAGAGCATATGAACCCGAGTCCTAGTCCTAGTCGTTAAAATGGTGGATCAGTGGGCCTGGACTTTGGAAAAGGATCTAGCGGGCCTGAAATGCTTCCACATCAAATATAGCCCAAAATACCCCAAGTAAATTAGCACCATAGGCGTATAAATAATTTTAGATATGGACATTTATCTAGTGCTTTATTGCCTCATTGGGCTATGAAGATATATAAAATGTACTCCTTTTGTCCCATAATATATAAAGCAGTGGACTTTACATATATATTAATAATTTGCGTTAACTCTTCGTTAAATGTCTAAAGTATCCATACATAATAATAAATTGGAATGTATTTTAATAATGGAGTCTGTTTGGTTGAACTGATTATTACTGATTATAGTTTATTTTTAAAAGTCAACTCTTTTAAAATTAATTTTAAAAAATAATTTAAAATTTTTTATAAGTTAAGTATAACAATATTATTGATTTACTTTAAAAAGTTAGTCAATAAATATTTTTTTTAGCTTAAAAAAAATTATAATTAACAAAAAAATATAAATAATTCTGAAATAAGTTATACCAAACAAGTCCATGGTAGGACAGTGTTTTGGAAGTCAAATCATGGAGGAAAAGCAAGGCCAATTTAGTAATTTGGTCTAACAAACTTGCTAAAGACATACTTTTTTTGTCTTAAAAATAAAGTTATAATTTTTTTAATAGCTTTTAACACGAATTTTAAGATGTTCTAAAAAAAATTTACATATTATATTTTTTATGTATTTTTATATTCTTAATTTTAGTTTCAATTAGTAAAAACATAAGTATTAAATATACATCGCGTGTGTATATATTTGTAGAACATCTTAAATTTCGTATCGAAAATTGTAAAAAAAACTAGTAACTTTATTTTCAAAACAGAGGTAATAGTATTTTATAAGTAAATATAGGACATATGTCGCAATTTAATTATTATAGTTAGGAAATATATATCCTTTAAAAAAAATTCTCCCAAAAATGTCCTTATATTATAATGGAGAAATAATGAGAAGAGTTTAGTATATGTAATGGAAAAAGAGAAAAAATCCGATGATAGTAAATTAATTTTATATTGGTAATATGTTGTTTTTCCAATTAAATAATTGATTGACTAAATACGGATAAAATTGAAAAAAGTGATAAAAAAAAAAAAAAATAGTATATTAAAGGGACAAACCAAAAAGAGATTGGAACAAATAAAATAGAATGGAATGAGTATATTTTTAAACTTTTTGTTGATATACAAATTCCCAAAGATATAAAATTGATACGAGTTTATTTGATTCAACTAAGAAAGCATAATATTGTTAAAAGTGTTAAGTATTTAAATAAGTATTATTCTCTTTTCCTAAAATGAGATATATATCTTTTCAACTTGTAAAATTCTAAAATCATATTCCATATGAATTCATTTGATTTTAGTACAAATAAATTATACTAAGCTAACTAAAAAAATACTAATATTCATTTCATTCTTAAATAAATTTAAATTAATTTAGCATTAAAAGTTTGATTGAAAAAATGTCAATAGGATATCTGTTTTTGGGATGGAGGAAACTCTAGGTACGATACTTTTTTTTTTTTTGAGTGAGTGGTAGCAATTATTACACCGTGCTTACAAAGATATAAATCTAAGATCAACAAAGGTTTAAATCTCCACAAGAACATCACAATTTCATAATACTATTAATAATGGACTATAAATTCCACCCGATAATAAGAACAAGACTCCACACCATTAAACCCGTAATAATTGATCAAATAATCTCAATAATGGAAAAAATAATTCCACCTAAGAAAAGGAACAAAAGCTCCACTTAAATTAATAAATGAGAAAATAAGTTCACACATTACTTGCGGGAGACTCGAACTTGAGATCTCCTAAACGAACCACATCAAGTTTAAAGATTAAAATTTTACAAATTGACATGATATTATTTCAAAATATCATCTTTGAAAAAAAAAATATTTTTTTTGTAGAACAAAAATAATTAATAAACAAGACTAAATTTGTGGAACTAGGGAATATCGAACCAGACTCCCATGGCAAAGTTGTTCGGTTATTATCAGTGGATAATGGAGTATAAGCCTCCATTGTAAAATGGATCATGTGTGAAACAACACAAGAAATGTCAAATCTTTTGAACGAAGATGGACGGGCACAAGATAACCAGACAAAGCAGCAAGTGTGATGAATAGAACAACTAAACAATAACAATTTGTTTTCCACAACATATCTGTAGTACAATGCTTCTGCTCTCTTAACATCATTTATCACTCCCCCTCACGATAACTAACTTGGATCACCTCCAAGTTTCCATATAAAAATTATGACATGAAATATTCTCTCATACGTATGGCCAATACAAACAATTAGAGAAAAAGGAAAATAGGAAAAATAAAATGTTACACCAAGAAGACAAATGGCATATTCTCGGGGATCCCGACAATTGCATCAACAAACGAGTAGATTATTGATCACCTACAAGCAATGAACTGCACACACCATTTAGTTTTGGGGATTGTTCCACTTTAGGGGCTTCACAACTTCCCAGGTGAAATCGGCGTCGTCTCTTCCGAAATGTCCGTATGCAGCTGTCTTCAAAAACCTGTTATTTCCACCTCTCTTTAGGTCCAAGTTAATAGCAATCATTCCGGGCCTGAAGTCAAACGTTTCCTTTATGATCTTCAAAATCTCCTTGTCCGGAATCTTTCCTGTTCCATAAGTGTCAACAAACACTGACAACGGATCGGGCACACCAATGGCATAAGAGACCTGCACAATGCATCTACGAGCAAGCCCATTTGCTACAATACTCTTGGCAGCCTGTCTAACAATGTAGGCCCCACTTCTGTCAACCTTGGTGGGGTCCTTTCCAGAAAAGGCACCTCCACCATGGGCTCCCCAACCACCGTAAGTATCAATGATGATCTTACGACCAGTGAGACCCGCATCTCCATGTGGCCCACCAATGACAAAACGGCCAGATGGATTGAGGTGGAAGATGGTCTTCTCATCAAGATATTTCTCGGGGATGACAGGCTTGATAACGTGCTCCTTAAGATCAGCGGCAATTTCGTCATTAGTAACAGTTTCATCATGCTGAGTGGAAATTAGGACAGTGTGGACCCGGATTGGAACCATAGCACCATTTTCGTTGAAATACTCAACGGTGACCTGGGTTTTGCCATCGGGCCTCAACCATGGGCAGGTCCCATTCTTGCGGACCTCGGTTAGGCGGGCCCCAAGCTTAGTTGCAAGGACGTGGGTAAGGGGCATTAGCTCGGGAGTCTCATCAGTGGCATAACCAAACATGTGACCTTGGTCACCGGCACCGATCTCCTCTGGCTTCTTGGTGAGGTGGCCATGGACACCTTGGGCAATATCAGGGCTTTGCTGCTCAATCTGGACTAGGACCTTGCAGTTGTCAGCATCTAGCCCAACATCATCGGAAACGAATCCGATGGTTCGGCAGGTATCACGTACAATCTTCTCATAGTCTATGTTGGCTTTGGTTGTAATTTCACCAAAAACCATCACCATGTTGGTCTTTGAGCAAGTTTCACATGCAACTCTGCTGTCGGGGTCCTGTTCGAGGCAGGCATCAAGAACTGCATCGGAAATCTGATCGCAGAGCTTGTCTGGGTGGCCCTCGTTCACTGATTCAGATGTGTAAAGGAAGGTCTCCATTCTTGCTGCAAAACACAAAATCATGTACAAAATAAATTCACATGTAAGATGCATATCCCAGACGTAAATTGGCTATATGTAAATCAAAATATAAACAGTAAGTTGACATATCACCAAACGTTTCTTTATAACACACTACACGTGGTGGACCACACACTAAATGGAGATCTGATGAGTGACGACTAAGGGAAAGCAAAGACACTCTACAGTCTACAAAAAAACATATCTAACTCAGAGATAAAGCACATGAAGAGGCATTCGTCTGAAGCAACAAGCAAGTGATCAGAAGATGCATAAACTCGAGCACATAAGGGATCACTTTTGTCTCTAATACATTTTGTAAGCCAACAAAGCGCATGATTTGAGATCTGATTTGATCTTATATAGAAAATTCTATAAAATCTAAGCAATTAAAGAAGTAAAGATCAAATTCTGGGATACTTCGCGGCCCACAATTTACTTTTAGACAGCAACGTTAAACTAGGTGCTTGTTTGGCTGCAGAGTTTACAAATTATGAACCTCAAACGCAGACAAATAAATTTAAAAAAGTGTATATATATATATAACTTTAAAAAATTGAATTTCCAGTTTAAATACAAATTTAAAAAAATAATAATAATAAATAAATTTAAGATGCAAACTGACTTTGATAAGCTCTACCAAACAAAGATGAAATTCATAAATCCAACTTGAATTTTTAAATAATAAACTAAATAAAGCAATTCAGACCAACCAAATTCCGTACTGTGTGAAATTAATTAACCAACGAAGTTTGTAAAAGATGATATTTTCTCATATATACACATTCATGATTAGCTCAAAAACGCAGTGTAGAACTAAATTAAATTGAGACACAACCAAAGTTAGATTAGATTGCCGTTAGATCTACTCAAACGTCACATAAGCCAAGCATCAAGAATCTGTAACTCATATCAACACATAATTACTACAGTAGAGAACGATTCGTACCTCAGAGACAGTCCCACCGACGTAAAAAGGGAGTCGAAATGTAGGAGAAAGAGTACAGAATTGGGTCAGTCCTTGGAGTAAGGGCTTTGGCGAGTCTTAGATTCAAGTTCGGGTCTCTATTTATAGATCGACGAGCTGATATTTTCCTAATTTACAGAAATAGTTTAGCGGGGTCCACAAGAAAGGGTTGTTGAGATCTGAGAATGTGATTTGGGCCGTTGGATTGGGGCTGCGTGGAATTGAAGGGGTGAGATTGTTTGGGGGTGGGTATACGATTAAGACAGATCCAGTGATCAACCAAAATAATTGAATAAATGAATGAGTCAGATGGTGTTTTGCATTTTTATTTTTTTTTAATGTTGTTGATTCATTTTCGTATGGGGTTGGTCAGTCGTGGTGTCTAATGGTCTCAACAACCCCGCGTAATGCAAACATTCAACTGCTTGCCATACCTAATTACCTATATAGGGTCGTTTTCTAAACAAAATTATGGGAACATTATTAATAATCATAATAATAATATAATATCTTTAAATAAAATATTACAATTTTATAATTAATTTATTATATTTAAAAATACTATTAAATTATACTCTTTTAGATGGAGGCTTAACAAGTAATCAAGACTACGTGGTCCTAATTAGGACTTGTTTGGTAGAGTTTTTTAAACCGTTGTTTGTAGTTTAAATCCAATTTCAAGTTTTTGTTAAAGTTGAATTTAAACTGCAAACTTAGTTTTTTAAACTTAAATTTAATATATCACAATCTATCAAACATAACATTTTACTGCGTTTGAATGTCATAATCTCCCAACATTACTACCAAATGTGCACTTAGTTTATAGTAAAATTACATCATTGTACTATTATTATGAGAGGTTGTTCTTCTACAGTTTTGTAAATCTCAAAATCCGGACCTTAATTATCTTAGGGCATGTTTGTTTCAGTTTATTGAAATTGATTATAATTTATTTTTAAAACTCAACTACTTTAAAATTAATTATTTTTATTTATTTAAAAAAATTATACGTTAAGTATAATTTATATTGTCAACTTATTTGAAAAAACTGATAAGTAAGTATTTTTTTCAGCTTATAACTTATTATAGTTATAAAATAAATTTTAAATTATTTTGAAATAAGTTGTGCCAAATAGACCCTTAAGTCAAGAGAACACAAATTTTATTCAACAACTTCATAAAAATATTTTATTAAGAAAAATTACAAATTTTGGAACTGGCCCTTTTGGACTGAGTGAGTATTAAATTAGAGGTTATTTAATTATTTAATTTAATTATATAAGCTAAATTTTTATTATTTGT
>JAUMHB010064616.1:17272-34080 GCA_032359685.1 Pittosporum tobira | reverse complement strand
TATCCTACTTATAATTTTCGGCTATATATTAAGCCTTATGGACGATTTGTGACAGACAGTTTTTAATCAATAAAAATTATGAGATTTTCTTCTTGAGTTTCCGAAGAAACTTATCGAACTGACTTATCAAGCGGATAATCCATCTCCGTTTTGTGGCGTCTTCATCATACCAAGGTTCGTGCTTTGTTAAGCATTGGGTCGCGATTTCCATCCCAAAATCCGAACGTTCTTGGGTTGTTTATTCCGATCTGGTTAGGGTTTCGTCACAATTGTTGGCGTGGTTCGTATCACCTGCGTCTACCACTGAAGATTTCAGGGGTGTTGGCTTTTATTATCCTGATGGTGGGTAGTGGTTGGGGTCAGGGTAGCGGCTTTGGGAGCAATGGCGGTGGTGGAGGTGGTGGTGTCAGTTCAAGAGAGAGCCCTAGTTATGGTGGTGCACCGTCTAATTCTGCTAGCGGTTATGGCGGTGGCTATGGAAGTGGTAGTAGAAATGGTGGCTATGGAGGTGGTGGCGGCAGCAGTTCAGGAGGCAACCCTAGTTATGGTGGTGCACCATCTAATTCGGGAAGTGGTTATGGCGCTGGCTGGGGAAGTGGCGGTGGTGGAGGCTCTGGGGGAGGCTACGGAAGCGGCCAAGGTAATGGTGGTAGCGGCAGCGGCTGGGGATGGGGCAACGGCAGAAGCAACCCTGGTCCGGGTCAATCATTTTTCCCAACAGGCATGGTATTCCCTCCGGGATTTGGATTTCCTATTCCTGGAAATGGATACTTGATTCCTGGGACGGGATGTCACCCACCAGGAGTTGGTTATGGCGCTTTTCATCCCACAATGACTGCCGATGCCCCTGCCCCTGCCCCTAACATGATGAAAGGAAGTTCTCCAGCTGAAAAGGACGACCGTCAAATCATCATTAATAATAATAATAATAATAATAATGCCTTAGCACCAGAGTAAAACTAGGCCGGACATGACCCCAACCAACTAGCTTACAGTAGCACCTAACTGAGAATGCAGATTTCTAAAGAATATTTTAATTGATGTTCTAACCTCAAGGTACAATTGGTGTTGTAAAGCCAAGATGCTTTGGTAATAACAAAACATAAAAATGACATTGTCGTCCGACTTTTTTGTTGCCACTAATTAGTTAGCCAACTACATACATAACAAATGCTCATGAAATTTGTTGTAATTACGGAAATCATTATTTTCATAATCCGATCAATTAGAAGTGTTCAGTGTAATGGACCAACTGCTTGAAGCAAGCCGCTAGCCATTATCATTAATTACTATACAGTTGTTACTATGTTGTTGTGAATCAGATCATCCGAGTCACAAACTTAAACAACACTGATAATTTGGTAGTGGATGGTGAGTTTGGAAGCTCAATTTGAGCTTCAAAAATGGAAAACGGAGAAAAAATACCTGAGAGAGGTCCAGAAGGGAGAAACAAGCCAAAGCTTAATTCATATATTTCATTTCACACCTTTCAATTTGAAACTAGTAGATTACATATAGGAAGCAATACACGTGCTCTCTTACCGAATAATAAAAAAGACACAATTACCCTACTTATATAAGTGAAAATGACCAATTACCCTAACAACTAAAATACTTAAACGGTGTCGTCCAAGTGGTCGATCATAACATATGTTACTCTCAGTTTGGATAATTTGGAGATACATAAGAAGTAATAAAAATGGTCAGAAGGCCTTTATGGTGCGCAACCTGTACCCGCTCTATAGTCTAGCCACCTTCCTGAAACACGGAAAGAAGGAACTATCAGAAATAGACAACTCAAATTGGCATTAAAATGATATAACAAATATATTTGTGAATATTATCCAAAGACAGAAATTTACCAGAAAGTTTTGTAGTTTTATTTAGCCAGGATTAGTGCACCACAGGCAGCAGGAGCATGCTTTCCCTCTTTGAAGACGAGGTTTCCTCTCACAAAAGTTCCCAAAATTTTTCCGGATAGTTTTGATCCCACGTAGGCTGAGATACTCTATATAGACAAGAAAAGAAAATAACAAGCAAAAAAGAAACGAGTACAGATAAAACATAATAAGATATGCAGTTCACAATCGTGGGAATCCCACAAGAATGAGGATTATCATACTCAATCCACTATTATCTGGTTGTCAACTTTTCATTTTTCGTGTTTGCTTATTTTCTGTATATGTATTTTGTACAAATTGAGTAAATAAGAAACAGAGTAGAAATATAATAGAACACATACAGGATGCTTAAGGTATATAAGGTGATTATCACTGAGCTCAAACTCCTCTTCTGGCTCCCACACCACAAAATCTGCATGATTTCCAATTGCAATTGCCCCCTGCATATCTCACCAAAATATAATGAACAAATTGTGGAGTCACCATAAATATAACAACAAAAAAAAAGAACCGTCAGCGTTAGAGAGAGAGACATATAGGACATTTTCACATTTCTATATGAAGATTTATGTGTTTGCGACTGGTGTCCATGAGGAAGAGTCAAACAACTATTGTAGAGATGGTTCCAAAAAATCTGTTTTTATCAGAGTGCATTAAGTTGTTTATTGACCCGGTAAATTCAATAACATGTAATATACACTACCTTCAGATCCTGGCCCGCAAGTTTGGCAGGCTTTTCACTCCACCATGATGCTAATTGTTCCAAAGTAACTCCATATTTATGCCCACATGACCATGTCACAGGAAGGACAAACTGCAGTAACCTCGAAATAACACCAGTTAATAGCATGTAGAATAGATTCAAAATGTCTTAAATTAGAATAATAGTCGACAATTTCATGATCCCGACAGATAATATAGGGAATATAAATTCATTATAACTTTACATATAAAAATTGCAGCAACAATTGAAATTTGGTAAGTCATAATATTAATGGCAAATTCATTGTATTTCAAATAATTGTACTTGTAATGTCTCTCTATGCCCTTAAAGGAGCATAGGTTATTTACTTATTTCTGAATAAGGGATATTCACTTATTTCTGAATAAGAGATAACACCAACCTGCAAAGATGATATACCACCCCAAGCCCTTAAGAAGTCTCCTTTATCAAAGAGTTTGAGTTCTGGCGCAGATGGTGAATGATCAGAGCTTAACATGTCAATATATCCATCCTGAAATATACGTGTAACCAAGTAATTCAAATATTACTAAAAAGAAATAATTGCAAATAGTAAATGCCTATGAATTCAAATATACCATCAAGGCCTCCCAAAGTTTTTCTTTATTGGCTGCATCACGGATAGGTGGGGAACACTTGAAACGGGTATCCCCATCTTGAATCTCTTCGGCTGAAAATGCCAAGTAATGAGGGCAAGTTTCAACAGTTAACCTATCACCTCTATTTTTTGCTTCCTACACAAAAACAGGCCCAAGTCAAGTCTTCAGATATTAAGTAATTAAGTCCAAATGCTAACAGACTCGCATAGACAAATTTTCAGATATATACATTACAATGTTGCGTTGAACAAGAACGCACCTTAATAAGATCTAAAGAAGATCCTGAATCTGATAGATGAACAATGTGAAGATGAGCTCCTTCAGCAGAACCACCCTCCCTTGTATCTTTTGTGACTGTTAAGAGCTCTCTAATAGCCGCCTGTTCCCTGGATAAAGAAGGAATTGATGCAAGAAAAATTTATTCGCAAGTAAGAATTGGAAAATGGTTCAGACCAAACATAACATACAACTCCTAGAGTCCTAGATCATGACATACGCCAGTAGTAGATATATGATGTTATATCAACCACGACTCCACGTCTAGTTTGAGGATTGGAAGAAAAGCCCAATATTTTACCATGAAGCAGGCCTAGTCTTGAGATAGGTCGCATAAGATCGAGCATCATCAACTCCATCTTTTAGTTCTGCAAGTTCCTGCTGCATCTCTGCATGTACGAGTAAAGGTCTTCTGTACTTTGCAAGCACCGAGAGTCCCTCCTAGATGAAAAATCAAATAATAAATGTAGGCATATTATGCTAACTTAAACTGTAATTTAAATACAAAGGATGGGGTGGATTAATTATCCAATACCTTGATGTGGGTGGAATTTGTCATGGGGAAATCGTTGATTCCCGAAGGGCACATGAAAGACTACAGCAAAGAACGGGGTGTCAAATGCTGCAGAACTTGAAAAAAACTGATAATGCCTAATTTTGTGCATAAGCTGCTGGTATCAATTTAGAACCCACTAAAAAGTCAATATTCTGTGTTGTGTCTGGTTCCATTCCTTCGCGGAAAAGGAATGGAATGAAATTTGGTTGTGGGAATGAAATGGTTAACTAGCACTTAAATTTACGTTGAAAATGAGGTTGGGAATGGAATGGTTGAAACCCACCTTTCTCACGATGAATAAACATTCACTACCCATTTCCACATTCTTTTCATTTTCAACTAAAATTTTAGTGCTAACAACACATTTCATTCCCACAAACACTTGCTTTCAAGATAAAATTTCATTTCATTCCTTTTCCATAAGGAATGGGGAACCAAACGCAACATAAGGGTCCAAGAAAAAGGAAAAACATATTACAGGGCAGGCAAGGCATTAGAAAATGTATTAATTACTGAAAACTTCCCTCATAAACACACACCTTCAATCCAAGGACACCAGCCTTCAGGAGACGCTCTAGAGCACTTGCGTTGAAAGCATTGTCAGGAACTAGGCCTCCCCAGAAACCTGTTCAGAGGAGAGCTATTGCAGTCACTAAATATCCAGCTGAAAACCCTGAGCCAAATAATGTTTTTAAGAGCATACCAACATCAACAAAGATCCTGCCTTCTGCAGCGTCAACCTGTCAAGTAAACATGTAAAAAATCATAAGAGAAGGCAGTAAGTCTAAAAAAATAGAAATATCAACAATAACGGTATTGAGTAGCCAAATAATTGAATATTCCAAAAATACACTCATAATGAAATGGTGATGAACATAATAGAACCCTCAAGGGCTATGATAACTAGCTCGTTAATTAATATAAGGAAAATAGATATTGGGCAGAATATAAGCTCTCCATACCTTAAGCTTCAAAGTTTCTTCAGAAACTGTAGATGGGAAACTGTTGAGAGGCATGTCAACTAAAGTTGTTACCCCTCCTGCATAAACAGAATATAATCAATAATTGTGCGTTTGGTCATCCTGAGAAATTAATAAAAGTCTTGCA
Organism: Pittosporum tobira; assembly: GCA_032359685.1. NCBI lineage: Eukaryota > Viridiplantae > Streptophyta > Magnoliopsida > Apiales > Pittosporaceae > Pittosporum > Pittosporum tobira. The sequence goes on along the minus strand of JAUMHB010064616.1, from coordinate 28,899 downwards.
CTTTGGAATGAACCTAAAAGGAAATAAGAGTCTAAATTTGGCCATCCTAAGAAATTAATTACAGCCTTTTACTGATGTTGATGAAATTGATGTTCACAGCAGCTATTTAATTGTACAGATATAGAAGTATAGGACCTTGATTTACATACCAGCAGCAGCTGCTCTAGTTCCTGAAGGAAATCCTTCCCACTCTGTTCTTCCAGGATCATCAAGATGAACGTGCCTGCCATGAATGCCTCATGTGTTAATTGTTATTAGTTTCCATTACAAAGGATTTTTTTTAATGTATTTTAACAAGTAAAGCTACCCATATCTCATAACTTTATAAGATGCATGATTGCAATTAAAATGAGCCAGAACCTCATATATTTTTCTTTTCTTTTATGTGACCTCTGCAATAATATTTAGCCCTGCTAACTACTTGATAGCCTTAACCAATAAGAGTTTTAGCATGTCCATAAATGATAAACATTCAATATTTTCCTATCATTTTTTTTTGTCAGGTAAAATTAAGGACTGTTTTTAGCTATCATAGACTGTTCCATATTGTTCTCTCATCCTAAAATTTGTGGAGATAGCAAACTTTTACTCTAATATTGTGTTATAATAATGGAGAGGAAATGAATTTGATCTTTAAGTTGTCTTACACATCAACCACACCAGGCATGACAACAGCCTCCCCGTAATCAAGGACATGCTCAGTCCTGGCTTTTCCTTGCCAGTCCTCTTCATTAACCAGAGATTTGATGTTGCCGCCATTTACTTCAACTGTTTAAACGTATAGTCAAAACAACATATGAATAAAAAGGTATATCAAATTAATAAAGCAAAACCTCAACACTAATGGGAATTATATGCAGCCAACAGCCAATCAGTAGAATACATATAATTCAAAACAAACTCAAGCCTATTTACAAATGATAACCAATCACTAGTCTACCTTTAAATGTTTATTGGAATAAAGTCAAGTCAACAAAATTTGATGATTCATAAATTCCAAAAGCTTTGTGTACCTCTGGAATAACTAAAAATGAAAAACAGACGCTAAACTAACCTGCACCAGAAATGATCCCTTGTGGTGTTACAATGCGCTTGCTGGTTATCCAATAATGGCTGTGAGGAAGAAGGCTGCAATCTGTTGCAGGGGGCTGTTGCACAAATAGATGAATATATCTAGCATAATATTATAAATGCAGAATGCAAACCTAATCGAATTGCCAAGCCAGAGAGCTTATCTAAGATAAGGGATGTCTGAATTCAGCTAAATACATATGCATACATTGCACCTACATAGTTCCAAAGACAAATAGGGGAGGCATGCGATAATTGCCAAAATTATCAGTACATGTACTTCTCTTATCATTTTGCATTTCTGATACAGTATCCATTTTTGTTGGGGGATGAATGCATAACTATAAAATTCATTACTAGCTCCTCTGCTACGCTTCATCATCCAATAAGTATATTAGGATCTACTACTAGGAATTGGCATGGGTCACAATTATTGAAAGCAGAACAAGAAATTGCACCAATAAGTGAATATATATTTGGCTTGACCATTTCCTTCTACGAATACTCAAAATCCTAAAAAGTTTAAATAAATGACATTTATCATTCATTTAAGTCACTTGATTTAGGAAATTCCATATCTTTTCTCAATACCCTTAATTGGCAGCACCACCAACTGTAAAATAATACAGTAAATTCATAATAAATGACAATCTCTGTATCTTGAAATGAAAATCCTGGAAGGCTATAAGAGTATTCTCCATCCACATAACGAGTTTTATTTCTCTATTATTACTACTATTTCTTTTCACAAAAAAAAAGAGTTCATTTTAAAAGTATAAAATGACACACCATCACTAGTAACAAAAATTCATTATACCTAAGCACAAACATCAATTGATATTTCATATTTCATTGATAAACAAATGTCCGCAGTATATGCATATGATTTATGTATGATTCATAGTTAGTTTAACCATCTTGAATACAGATTATTAGTGATATAGTGGATTGGGTAGCTAATGATTTAGCTAAAATCTGACAAACTCCATGGAAATATTAAGAAGAAGATGAGGCAAAATATTGATTAGTGAAACGATTAAGAAGAACATAATTAATAGTAGAGAGGAGGATGATCAAACCTTGGAAGTGTGGTTATTAATGTAGAAGAGCAGAAGAGACGCAATCAGTGGTACTACCAGACTTAAAAGCTTCCATCCTTTAAATTTCATTTCTGCCCTTCCCTCTCCCACTACCCCTGCTTTTCCTCCTGCAAACTTCTTCTGTGTCTGTCGATCTCTATCTCTACACCGCGCGCGCGCGCGCGCGCACACACTTACATATAGCTATCAAATGATTGGCCCACATCCCACTTCATATTTTAGGCGAAAAGCATCTGCCAATTAAAGATTCAGGGAGTGACGTGCTCTGGGCTAGAAAATTTGTTAAATAGCTTGTTTGGTATTAATTATTTAAAATAATTATAATTTATTTTTAAATGTTAATTAATTTTATTAATTTTAAAAATATAAATTAAATATAATAATATTATTAATTTATTTTCAAATTTTAATTAATATATTATTTTAATTAATAATATATTTTAATTATAAATATATTCTAAATTATTCTTTACCATGTACTGATTGCGTCACCCCCGCCCACCACGACAAGGGTGTGTTTGGGGCTTCTGGGCCAGGTTTTATGGATATGATCCAAGCAAGTGGGACTTAAAACTTGGGCTAATTGTTCGAGGTTGGTATGTGCTGGGTCACATAAAAAGTTTGTATGAGTTCGTCTAATTATTAATTATTCAAATATTTTTAAAATATTTAGATTCTTTATTAAAAAATAAAATTTTGAGATTAACTGGTGCAAAATGTTAGAGGTACTTGGATTAATTCGTCTAATTAGCAATTAATTTTTTTTGGTTAGTATCTTATATATATATATATATATATATATATGAAAACAAAAAGATATATGCTTATTTAATTACCCCCATTACCTAAAAAGTGTTTAAGTTTGAAATTATACTTTTCAATAAATTCAAGTGTACAGTTTAAGAAAATAATTAGAATATAAAAATAAACAGCAGGAACTCATTTTTAAGGAAGCCAAGCCTTGGATTATTATAATTTTGAAATGACTAAAAAGCCCTTGTCCGCTCCCCCATAGGCCATAGCCACCTCCTCCGCTGACAGCTCTCCCCTTCTCCCCCATTTTCAATTTCGTTTACATTCTTGATTTCTTCAACAGATAGAAAGCAGAGGAAATGATAAATCCACAGGACTGGGCGCCACCATGTGGAAATAAGTGCACCAAAAAATTCGCAGCTCTCACCCAAATCCCTTGTAATTTTTGCACTTTCTTTTTTTTTCATATTATATTATGTATTCACATATGTATATACGGAGTATATGTTACTGATATGATTTGCTTCCATAAATTATAGCATATTGTCTAAAAATGGTTATGGCATCAATGCTCCAGCATATTGTTTTGACATTGGTAAATTTCTTATTGAATATGTTGGGGATTTATCAATCCATAGTAGTGTTAAGGTTCATGATATAATGAATTGGAGACTTTTTTTGACTTTTCAAAAAAAAGTCGAGATTTTTAGAAGTGAAATGTATGTAAACATCAAGGCCAACATAAATTTCTCAATTATTTTTAAATCATAAAGAATGCCTAGTTTTCTACAGCAAAATTTCCTGATGAACAAGTTTCTATAGTTGAGAACTAATTTTTGTGTGACACGTTCTCTCATTTGCAGGTATTTCTTGCTATATGAATAAAGTTTCTATATATGTGCAACCTTTAGTGTTTAAGCTATAGTATCATGTTATGGTGGCGTTATTAATGCACCATAATCTCTTAACCCATGCCCTGTAAATCTTTAGTCAAACCATGAAATTTACTCAAGATTATTTGTGGAAAAGGAAGCAGTTCATTGTCAATAGCTGCGTCATGTGCCATCGGGATTGGGAATCAATTGACCATTTATTGCTACTTTGGTTGCTGGGAATCTATGGAATTTGGTGTTTGCTCTAGCGGGGCTGAAGTGGGTGATGCCAAGATCAGTCCTAGAGTTGCTAAAGATATGGGGAGGGGTTAGGGTTGACCGGAAGACGTGTAGGAAGTGGGCTGTCATTCCTCTTTGTTTGTGGTGGACAATTTGGAAAGAGACGAACTGCAGGTGTTATCAAGACAAGGAGAGATCTATTGGGGATATTCGTTTTCGTTTTTTGATTCTAATATGTTTGTTTATTTTCCGGGAAAGTTCTCATTGGGAAGCAATTTGTAGATTTTAGTCAGGTTCTCTTGTTTGAGTAGGCTTTTACTTCTGTTTGAAAGGGTTGTGTCTTTGTCTCAGCCCCTTATTTTTGTATACCCCTGTGTGCATGGGGGCTGTCCCCTCTTGGCAGCTTTTTTATAATATTATTTACCTATAAAATAAAATTTAAAAAATTGGGCCTAGCAAGCCAGCAATATCAATAGTAAAAGGTATATGTCGCGCAGACACATACGTGAAATACAAGCACGCTACAATTATGATACATAAAATACTTTAGATTCTTAACACGTCAATCGTAGACACTATATAATTGTTACATAGATACCAATTCATATTAATCATATCCACCCCCTTTAATCTCCCCTCGTAATTTTTCCCAGTATCGATCACAACTTCTATATTTGTTTCTTGCCCAAGTTCCTGCGCCTCCTTTTTTTGGGTAGAAAAATAGTGGTACTAACTCCTGGTTTTTTGTTCCTTGTCTTGATTTGAACAACCTATATTGTCTAGTTTCAGTCTAAGAAAGATAAAAAACTGAGTGAATGTTTGATTGTCCAGGAGTTTTAGAAGCTTATTTTTTCCCAGACAGGTCCCAAACGTCGTACCTGTGGTGGTGGCTAACTCTTTCAGGTTTAAACTGAGTTGAGGTCCAAGCTAATACAATGCCAATGAAAATTATATATTTATTGGCTTCTGTACTGATGTCTGGTATAGTGTAATGTTGATGATATTGGTGAAATGCATTTTCGGGGTGTTTGGAGGTGCAGTGTGTTCTTCTAGAGTTTTTGGAGGGATATATTTTATAAACCATTTTTGATCCCTTTCTTTTCCCCTCTCAATGTACATCACCTTTAAATGTTCATAGTACACAGTAAGTGCATGTGTCAAAATGAGTAGCGTATTGCTTCAAAATGACTAACACATGGCTTTGTTCTTAAAATGAACTCCAATATATATTTTGTAGATGGCACCGCTCTTACCAAAGCTACATGGCACAATATGACCTGCATAGCACACCCCATGTAATTGGGGAAAGGCTTTGATGGTGAATTTTGGTGTATATTTCCAATTTACATTGATTGCTAGCACATGTTTGGACTTCTTGTGACATTCTTCAAAAATCTTAGATTTATCTCTGATCTACAATTAACATCAGACATTTATTGTGATGTATCATCATTTTAAAAGTTACAATTTTAGCTACACTAATTTTGAGTTTCATTGTTTTTTGGGACTACCACAATTAATAACGAACATTACCATATTTATCACAATGATCTAATCTGGCACTTGTCTGGTTTTATAGGGAGAGTATTTTGCAAAAAGGGGTGTGATGCTGATGGAGAGACGTGGGAAGAATGTAAGATCACATTGCCTTTTTAAAGTTTTACTTTGTAGCTTTTCAAATACTTGGTTCCCTGTTGTTGGAGTTCAAGATAGAATATGTGATTAATTTTACCATGGACATAATCTTTATACATGTGTTATATTCGGTAAACCATATTGTTCTAATAATGATGTCACTATTGTAAGAAGCTGACTCTGCATTAAGGCCCTGAAGCTGTATGTAATCGGAAAAGGAACCTTAATTTGATTGAAGAGGGAAAACATAAAAAACTTAAGGTATACTGTATGAGAACATATGGTCGTCTGCTATCAGACGTGTAACATACACTATCAGGAGTTTGCACGGCCCTAGCTTATTTTAGATTTCTTTCCTAAATCAGTGGCTTCCTTTTCATATTTGAAAGTAAACCATCCGGGTCTAGGCTTGTATGGATGAAAGACTGTAGCTTATCTCGATCTTTATTTATAGAGAGTTTCAATCTTATGTCTTCATGCTGTGGGCTTACATTTGATTTTCAGTCATATCATGTCATTTGTTCGAGTTAATACTAACTGGTCAAGCCACATTCTTTATGGCTCTGATAAGTACAATTTCTGGTTCACATACTCACTTGAGTTCTATTTCTACTCCGTTCTTCAGAAACTGTTGCATCAGATAACATTAGTACTCTACCTCAGCATTTTCATAATTTTAATTGGCGAGCTTGTCATGAAGGTAATGTAAATCTATTCTGTGTAATTAATCAGTAAGATAATTTGTTTATTTTATCTAGGCTTGGAAGAATGCAATGAGATTTGTTACAAAGACCCGGTTTTAAAGGACCGGCAATGGAGTGCTTACATTGATCGTTCTCCTGGAGCAGATAGCTACTCGCAGGTTTTTCATTCCTCCAGTTGTGCTTGTAGCTTATCATCTTTGTTCTACAAAACTTGCCTAAAATAGCTGCTTGTGCAGAAGGAAATATGCTTATTGCTATTAATCTTGAATTTATCGTTAAATGGTTCAATGGTTTCTATCTTTCAATTTATTGGCATGAGATAGGCCAGTGAAGCATGATATGAATTCTATCAGTGCGATGTTATAAGGTTATTGTGAGTACGTATCATATTTTAAATGAAATCACCAGAAGTGTACGAGTCTCATTTGATAGTTACCTTCCAGACTTGGTGTCTTTACATTAATTGTGGTAGCCAGTCAAAATTGGTTTTTAGTTCCTTACCACTAAGAAGGTCACTGAATTTACAATTTAGTATGCATGGGCCATACACTTTATCGACCTAACAAACTGCGTTTTGGCACTTGCAGTCCCAAATATGGTACTCTTAGCAACCCATGTACTCTTTCTTTGTTTTTTACCTGTAATTGGATAAATCTCACTATTTTAAATTATGGATGGTCGGTATCAAATTTGTACCAAATTATTACGAACAATGAGCTTGTAAATGTAACCTCTGTGAAATGTGGTTTTATTGCATTTAGATTGTAAGATAATAATTCCTATCTATAAGCATTCTATATTAAGCTACGCTTAGCATATCTTGTTAAACCCTATGTAGCCTACCACGTCACCGTATCCAGTTCACAAACCGAAATTATCAGCATTCCAGGAGATATTTGATACGGCTTGATATTGACGGTTCGCGCCAAATCGTGATACGAGTCAGAAGTTCCAGTTTATAATGCTATTAGCGTGTGGATGAGACCACAATATTTGATGATATAACTTCCACATGATAACTTTTTCTTTTCTTTTCTTTCTTTTTAGCCTCTTGTCTGCATTTCATTGGCCATTAGTATGCCTTTCATTCTTTAATCTCTCATAAATACATTTGAGTGTGTGTTTTCAATAATAATAAATCGTATATATTACGAATATACATTAATATGTCATTTTTCCATTGAGCCATTTCAGTTTCCATTTTCATTTGTTTGTCTATAACTAAGTATTATACTCTTAAAACTTTCTAAAATCCTTTTGTTTCTTTATTGCGTAATTTTCTTTCTATGGTTGGGAAATATTATCTAATCAGGTGTGGGACATGTCTATATTGTCATTTATACGGGTTTTTAATCTAGTAGGTGATATTTTGTTTCTTGTCTATTAGCCAAACACGTTCTTCTTAATTTTTGAAACTTTTAAATGTTTGTGCATTATTTGAGCTCAGATTAGTGTATTATTGTGCTCCGATCGGAGTAAAAATTAGTTTGCCTAGATTGGGCCCAATCCCTCACCCGTAAACAGTGGCATGGGCTAATACATGGGCCAACAAGTAGATCTCTATTGTGTGACTTGCTTTTGGGATCATGCAGAAGTTAGTGATAGGGGAGATTTTTCTGAGCATCTTAAGTTGGCCATTTACTTCGTATTTGACAAAATACATTCATATAAAGTGCTCAGATTTGATATTAGTTAGAGTGGTGAACTTACAAGAAATATATTGAAAGTTGAAATCTAAATTTGGAGGAGAAAGAAAACCATCATGATTGGTGAACATTTTTTTGGAATAACTGCGTGTAATTACTAAGTTCCATAGGGAAGGTTGTAAATGTGACATCTCTAGTTAAATACAGTGCCAGGGTTCGACTTTTATAGCTCTCGTGTTGCCTGGTATAGAATCAGCGGATACGTTTGAGAGTTATTGTTTGAATGCTGCAATCATTGATCTTTTTCTGTGCAGGAATGCTTTCATGCTTGTGTATCTGGCTGCGGTTATAAGGTACGGTTTCATTTAATGTTTCTTACCAATTTGATGGTCTTGCTGAAAACTTTTAATGGGAAAAACTGTTGAAGTGACATCCCTAAACAATTGTCATATCCGCCACTGATAAGAGCTACAAGATCCAGATAAAGCAGCATCCGTTATTTCTCCTCCGTGTATTTCAAAAGGAATATATATTAAAAATAGAAGAATTTCTATGCTGCTACCGAAGTGTTTTCTACTGTTTTCCCGTCAACCTTTTGTCTTAAGTGAGAATTCTATGTACTTGCCACTTTGACTATTCAGTTGTTTTACACTACATCGATCTTGGCTAGATTCATTTCGACCAAAATTTTCTGGTGCTACTTCATTTAACATGTTTTTCGTGAATTGCAGTTTAATATTCCATTGGAGAAAGTCAACAAAGTTCATCCGAACAGGCCGTCCAAGCATCCCACTGTACAGAAAGCAAAACTATCACCGCCCGAAACCATAGCCTGTCCACCTCCTGAATTGAGTTTAGCCACTGAGGACATACCCGGCACTTCAGCATAGTGAGTGAGATACCGTATTCATTTTGGATTACATCAATTTTGTCCGTTCGTGGCATAGCCAGTTCCTTCTAAGGCCAGCCCCGCCTGTCTTTGGGTCGTTAAGCTTGAGCTTGGCAATTATATAATTTTAAAAGATCTTTTTGGTAGTCTCCATGTATAACTAATTTAGAGTCTCTCCCACCCAAAATATTTATGAAGGAGGTGATATACAAGGGAAAGTTGTTTATCTTTATCTGTTGTTGCACAAATGCGCAGTGATGGTTTTCTATTCCTTTGCGAAATTTTAGTGATGGTGTTCAGTTTTGTGACAGTAATTTTCTTTTATACTGTCGTTAGTAAAACTGCAAAATGGGACTCACTTTGAAAATTATAGCACAATATACTCTAGTTTAGTATCACAACTTAACCATCATGTAATCAGTACAAATTAAGTGCACATTTATTTGTAAACACGAGATGAATATATATTCCCGAAATTTATAATTTTTAAAATAATACTCTTTTTGACGAATCGAGATATTAATAATTTAGTATGCAACGTGGGAGCAATTAACATATAGACATAATAATACTATCCTTCATTGTAAAAATAGAGATGATTATTTTTTTTATAATAAATTTTGATTTTAATATTATAAAATATTATAATGTTTTTAATTTATCATTTTATTATAAAAATTATTGTTTTTTAAAGAGTATTTCTAATTTTATTATGAGTATCCAATAATTCTTAGTTATCTCAGTTGCTTGTGTTCCCCCCTCAACTCACGAGTCGTGTCACGACAATTATTAAAGATCTTCAGCAGTATTTGACAAGTACGTGTCCTGAAAATGAAAGACCACCACCGTCCTAGACCCCATCCTCTGATGTACACTTAGCCAAACGCACAAACAGGTAGTTGTTTCTTCGAAGTTTCCTATTTCTTCCAATCAAAAATGTTGTGATGTCACCTCCCCCAAAAAGTCCCCAAGATTCCAAACGACTACTTAAAAACAAACTTCTGCAGATACCCATATAAAATTAAAACTCCATTTTCTCATTTTTCATTGCTTGAATACAAGTTTTACAAAATTATTGTTACTTGTTTAATTACGTGTTCTATTTATTTATTTTTCTAGCATTTAATCCAAGTTGAGAGCAAGAAATTTCTCATTCTGTTAGCTTGTAGAACCCTACACTATTAAGATGGTGAAAGTTTTGAAAAATTGCCTCAGACTATCTATGAAGTGTACCAACTCTGTCATAGGGATGGTTGGGATTGCAATGGTTCTATATAGTTTGTGGCTGGTTTGGGTTTGGCAGCACGACATGGAACAAGGATCATCATCCCATGATTTTACTTCATTTCCATGGTTAGTAATAATCTTCTCTTTTAAAATTTATTAATTACTTCAATAATACACACACTCACACCGCAGCGCGCGCGCGCACACACACATATATATACTCATATTTTATGTACAGGTTTATACATGCTTTCATTGGCTTAGGAATCAGCTTGTGTGCCATTACATGCCTTGGCTACGTTGCTGCTAATACTGCAAATGCATGTTGCCTCTCTTGCGTATCCTTTTTTCTTATATATGGAGTATATATGTATTTAATAATATTATTAAGCTTAATTTCATGCATGTGTAGAAAACTGATAATAATTTAATAAGGATGGGAACTCAAGAGTCTCAAATGAAAAATAATCAATTGTGTTGTACCTTGTGCAAGATCAGTTGAACGGACAAGGTGTACCTGTCGATGCCTTGGTACAAAGGCTGCTGAATATTTTGTCAGAGAACTGCTAATCTCCCGTTTTTCCTCCAATGAGAAATTATACTGTAGTATATGATCTCCTTAATGTAAGATAGTATATATCCGTTAACTATTTGCTTCTCCTGCTAGAGACTGCTTTGATGGCCGATGTGTTCCTAAATTCTGACTGGGAGAAGGTATGTAATCCATATCTGCAGTCCTAATTTCTGCTACAAAATTTCTATTAAATTTGCAAATTGAAATGTTGTCGTGTTATACCAGGACTTACCGGAGGATCCAACCGGGAAATTCAACGATTTCAAGGATTTTGTGAATTCTACAATGGACATCTGCAAATATATTGGCCTGATGATTGTTCTGGCACATGTATATCTTACATTTTTCAATTTTTTTTATGTTTCATTTTACCGCGTTGATACATATTTACTTGGTGTCAAAACTGAGAATTCGATGTTTTCTCCTTACAGGGATGTGCCATCATGTTTGCCACACTCATAAGAAACCTGGCAAAAGATCGGGGACTCAATTATGACAGTGACGATGACTCTGCTCCTCCACGGCTACCACTTCTTAACCCTAATTTTCCTGTCCAGCCACTTCCTCGCGTCGATGGTGTTTCACCCTTTGGCTTCATTAACTACCCCTGAAGGTATTAAGCCTGATTGACTATACATTATTAAAGCTTTAACAAGTCAAATTTATTGAAGTTAAACTCAACTCGTTAAAATTAACGAACTTTAAAAATCCAACCTTCACAAAAGTTCCTCCTAAATTTGGAACCCGATTTTCCCAATTTTCTGTGTATGATCATCATTTGACAGGTCCAAAGTTATCAGACGTGAAGACGGAGATGCAGATTTGGTATCTGAGTTTAAATTTTACTCTTTTAGGCGTATGTATGATATATACTTTTGGAACAAATGGTAGTTTGACTTGCAGTAGAGAGGATTCA
>JAUMHB010064616.1:0-17172 GCA_032359685.1 Pittosporum tobira | reverse complement strand
ATTTTACTCTTTTAGGCGTATGTATGATATATACTTTTGGAACAAATGGTAGTTTGACTTGCAGTAGAGAGGATTCAAGAGATGTTGGCGACTATTAGACAATATAAGAATCCAATTCTCAAGTCCTTCGTATTATTTAATCAGTCTCAAAAGGAAATAAATCACTAAAGAATTTTTTTCCATTTCAGTAATACGGCACTTTGTGCACTATTTATTGTACTTGAGGTCCATTTAATGCACAAAACACCAGACAAGAAATATATACCGAGTCAAGTGACCTCCGTCCCCCCCGACTAAAAACTCGTACCAACTGCAGTAAATCACTTAAATATTTTAACAGCAGTTCACAGGCTTCCCATGATGACTTTAGGTGACATCATCAATAGATAGGATAACCCCAAAGATTTTAGTACGAAAATTCCAAGCTGTACAGGCATATACATTACTAAATACGAGTTACAAACCCCATCATAGAATTCATAGCCAAAAATAACATGGATGGGAGAGAGCACATCATCTCTAAATCTAACGAGATAACTAGAAAGAACGAGAATATATGTTCCACACCTTCGACAGCCTCCTACCTTAGGTGAGAATCGTAAGTGTCAAAAAGGTGATCAGGAACAATTAATGGCAGCTTATCTATATACATGAAAAGCCTTCTAAGATTCTCCGATGTCAATGTGGCCGTATCTATTATGTCCTTGCAGTCCATGTATACCCATAAATCACCCGAGTTCACTCTCTTCAGACTGTCGCGACAAAAGGGGCAGGATTGTGATCTTGAACGCCTGAAATTTGACATCCCACATTTATTAAAATCAATTTAAATTAATAACCTATTCTAGAATTGGAAACAAGCAAAGATGATAACAGCACCAGATCAGAGGCGATTGTTGCAACTCAAATATGGATCTCGTTTGATATTCATTATTGGATAAGCTAAAAAAATATCTGATCATTCCACAGAGTTAAATCACATTTACATGAAAATGCATCTGTTACCATATACCATGAACTAAAAGTTAAACTACATCTACACGTTCCTCACTAACTTGCACTTATTGAAAGGCAATTTGATTGGGGCTTGGACCAATTAGGTAACTTAGCTTCCGAACTTAAGGTTGACAGAGGACCATGGGCTCTGTTTTGCAAGAAACAAATGCAATGTCAGCTGAAAACAATGGCTCCAACTTTTCTAGCATTTGTAACGGCTACCCTCATCAAGGAATCATCATGTCAACCAATAGGATCTCTCAAAGCTTAGAAGCGACATAAGCCATTTCTGGAAAGCCCATAATATCTTCCAGTTCTATTTCAAACATCCAACAAGCAGTCCCTCAAAAAGAATCCACTACACAGAATATCAGTAGCCCTCTACAAGTTCATGAGTAAGTGCCTCTCTTTCATCAGACTTCATAGACACCAGGGTTCTAGAAATCTACCAGGCCCTGGCTAGACCTCCTCTACTGCCTCGATTTGGCCAAGCCCCAGTCGATGCCCAGGCAGAATTAGTCCTCTATTGAATCAATTTAGCGAAGATTTTGAAGCTTTACAATGCTTGAAATGCATTTAATCTTCTTTATAAAGATTTTTTTGGGTAATTTTTCATGTAGAATTTAGCATCTTCACATCTACTAAATGATTTATATGCAATAGAAAGGTAAGCAAACAAGAACGCATTTCAAAACCTTGGTAGGCACAAGACTAATCATTATTTCATTAAATCAGGCAGCCTAGGTCCACCTGGCAATTTTTAAGACATTGGTAGGCACAAGGCTAAACATTATTTTTATTTCGTTAAATCAGGCAGCCTAGGCACTTGGCAATTTTTAAGACATTGGTAGGCACAAGGCTAAACATTATTCCAATATCTTACATAATTTCATTTCCATACAAGTGAGCATAAAAAGGATTTGTTTTTGAAGAAGTAAAATCAGCATAAAAAGGATTTGTTTTTGAAGAAGTAAATAAAAACAAATTCCATCCTCTGAAAACTGTAATCCCAAGAACGAAACATAAAATCAGCAAAAGAAAAAGGCAAAATAGGGAAATCGACCACGACTACTGTTAATATTTTGAAACTGATTTCAACTAAGTTCCAATATGTAACAGCGATCGTCCTCAACAATTATCTGACCAGCCACAAAGATACAAATAGGGAGCAGCAGCTCTCAGAAGGTCACTCAGTACGTGACAAATGAGCACACACAAGCCATGTATAAAATGTTAATTCATATTTTATATTCACCAAAAGAAAAAAGACCGACAAATTTGTAACGTGGTTTTAAAGTTTAAACCCTAACACACAAATCTATTCTAGAAGCCCCAGCCTCAAAACTGTGGAGCCTCAAAGCTGTGGAACCTCAAACCCTTAATATAGACCATAAGGCGTAGAACACAGTGTGTCTTACTTGTCAATAAAAGTTACTCTGTACCAAAAATGAAGGAGTTCAAATGTGAATCAAATTTGCAAATCCAACCATTTTCCTCCTCTCCTACGTTCCTTTCACTCTTCCACCTTTTAACTACACAAATTTATTAGAAATATTTGTACTTGTGCATACTCGAAACTCGATCTTCATATGAAACACCGACACAGATCTACATAAAACACATGCATAAGAATGAAAGAGCATGCCACTTGTATATATTCTCCCTGGATAAAGTGAAGTCATCTAATTGCACATCTAATTTGCTAATCTGTTTGCATAACAGTTGACTGGTCAACTATATATCATAACATGAAACCTAAATTGTGTGTCAGGCCAACTCCGAAATCCACACTATCTTACTGGTCAACAGAATTAGTCATTAAGGACAAGAGAGTAGTAAAACAAGTAGCAAGATTACCATTGACCTTAAAGAAAAAAGAAAAAGAGAGAAAGATTACCATTCACGGTAGCATTTCAAGCACATGGCATGGTTGCAGTTGGGCAAGATAATCTTGTAGTTTGTGTCCATGCATATTCCACATTCTTCTTCCCTTTCAATCTCAATATCTGACCATACTCTCTGCTCCTCATCGTCTCTTCTCTTGTACCTTTCCATGCATACTGCTTTTTGCTTTCTATCTTCTGTATCAGTAACACCCCTTTCGAGTTGCAGTAAAGAGGGATAAATAACAGCTGGCACAGCACAAATTTTTTATTTTAACACCAAAAAAAAGGTATAGAGCTTGTGCAATTGTATAACTATTGAAATAAATTTAGTCAAAGCGCAGGACCTTACCATAGAATTCTCGAATACTTGCTTTCCTTTCATGAGTGGACATGGTTGTGGTGCCATCCACATAAACCTGTGACATTAGTCATGAAAAAAAAAGAGTCACTAATCCTGGCCCAATTTTATTTCAGAAAGATGAATAAACACAGATTAAATTTCTACCTTATAAATTAGGATTCTCAATAGTCCAAGAGCACCAGCAAGGTGGCAATCTGTCCACTGTACTAGGAAAAGGAACAAGTGTGCAGCTGGGCTATAGGACATTCTCATCTGAAGACAAGCACCATCATACTCTCTTGGAAAATCCGACGCCCTGCACCCACATAGCAAGACAAGGCTGTAAGCACAAAACAGATAAACTACAAACTTTTGTCAGAATGACAAGAAATGCTTAACATACTGCAGTATCTTCAAAACCTACATAGCAGTGCCTATATAATATAATCTGAAATTCAAAATTGACAAGTGAATCTTCACTCCACAAAACCAGGGTTTCTTTGACTTCGAGATATGATTAACCATCCCCCAGAGCAATAAAACAGAAATCTGCATGGCTAACAACCCATTCTCTTTTTATTACCTAACAACTTTGGCATAATAAGAATGTTAAGAGATATATAGGTAAAAAAACCTTGCCCTTATGTAAGTAAAATAATAACTTCAAAATTTTTTTAAAAATAACAAAAATAAGCCCTTTGCTGGTGATGCTAACTTGAAGTGTTGCAACAGAAAGGCAAGCACGTGTGTGTGTGTGTGCACGCGCGCGCGCGCGCAGGCGTGCCTTTAGAGAGAGAGAAGGAAGGGGGGAGAGGAGGGGACTAATATTTGACTTGCTAAATGTGTAATTTTAAAGTTCTAAACTAGCAATGTACAAATTCAGTGAGCATCGACTCCATTATTTATGTCACGCTTAACACAAATATTTTAAACCGCAACTGCATAAAGATGCAGCAATGTTTTAATCCAAATCACAAAATGGAAAATTTGTAATATATTCCATGAAGCACATACCCCAAGATCTGAGCCACCATTATAGCAAGATAAGAACCAACAACCCACCATTGGATAACAAATAAATCACTCACAAGGACACAAGAATAAAACTAAAAGTCAAACATCCTTCAGAAATATTTCATTCTCTGGGTTATATAACAGTCAGCTCAATAAAACTACAAACACACCGATCCCACCCAGACCCAAGGACAACAAACTGTGGGCCCTATATAGTTATGCCCAATAATACACCTACCAAGAAAAGAGGGAAAAGAAGGCAAAATAACAGGATTCGTCATTGATTGATTCGTCATTGATTTCCCCCCTCTTCTACTTTTCCCCATCTGGGTCATAATGCCACCAGAATTTCAATTTAAGATTGATTCAGGCCATATCCTCCTCCACAACACACCAATAAATAGATAAACTAAAGTTCCAATAATAACAAATTATCCTGACACGGGTAAAATTTTCAAAATGTATATGATTTAGCAACATGATAAGCTAAATGACTAAAAAGTGGTACCTTTACCATTACCACAAACTAAAGCAATGTCGACTCCACAACTTTCATCAATTAGCAAGCAAAATAACACAAACTACACCAAAACAGAAGTAAAAGGAGAGAAACAAATTCTAACATAAACCAGCAACAAACTGCACCAACCCACGCACAGGGAGAGCAAAAACAGAGTCATCCAGAGTACCAGATGAAACTAAAAACTACTCCTAATAGTATAATAGTTCTGAAATAATATAATCCCGTTCCAAAATATTAGAAATACATTTCTAAAACGACACCTTTTGAGAAAAAAATTATTTTTACGAACATATGCCTAGCATTAGCTAGAAACGTACTAGTCATGGCACAAAATCCTTCAATTTATTTACAATACAAGTTAGGAACTTCACCTCACTCACTCTCTAGTCTAAAAACTCTAATTTTGGGACGGACGTATACCCAAAAATTTAGAAACTTCAAAATTGAATAAATTGGAGCTAAATTAATAGAACAGGTATACATACACAAGAATATTTTCATCTATAATTATAGAGAGAGGGAGGGGACGTTACAGAGTATTGGCGTGCTGAATATCGGCTTCAAGGATTTTGAGAGAATCCTTGAAGGACTTTCGCATGGGGCCACCACCGCCACCTGTGTACATCTCCTCCTCCTCTTGCTGCTGCTGCTTCCCCTTCTCCGAGAAAACCTCCTCAGAAACAAACATAGAAAAACATAGATCAACTTTCACTCACTCGATTACTCCAGATAAACCCTAATTATAAATTTTCTCTCTCTCTAACTGAACAGAAGACAGCACTCCCTCTCTCTCTCTCTCTCTGTGTGTCTAGAAAGAAGACCTGATATATAGTGGAGTAGATAAAAATGGTTTTGCAAGCTTCTTGAATCGAAAAGGAAAAACAAGGGGCTGCGGCTGTCGAGGCCACGTGGCAAGATAGCTGGTGTCACACGGAGGCGTTGAAACTCACCTCTACTGTTTTTAACATTTTTTAAATGAATAAAAACAAAAACCAAAGGATAAAACCAATGTATTTTACTCATTTGGAAGTATCGATTAAAGTACTTGTAAAAGAATGGGAGTGAGAGTGACGCGCCCCTTTTCTCTCTCCCTCATCCACTATCCTGTACTATTATTATTTACTACTATTTTAGATTTTTATTTTCAGATAACATTTATTTAAATTTATTTTTTTTTCAGATAAATTATTTATTTAGTACTAGTGGTTGCCAGTTGCTACGAGTCCACTTTTATTTTATTCGTTGTCTGCCGCCTCTTCCACTATCTTCCCTATTCGGCCCTGATTTCCTTCCACGATATCTTACCACCTGCCGTTTTACTATATGGCCCTGTGTGATACGGTTGGCTTGAAAATATTTTTAATTTTGCTCATTTAGTCTAAAAAATATTTTTTTTTAAATATAAATTTTATCAAAATAAATTTAATTATCAAAAATTATTTAAATTATTTTTATAATATTATAATTTAAATAATAAAATGATAGTTAAAATAGTATACTTTAATGTGGGAGTAATAATTAATATAGTGGACGATTATGTTAGAATATTAGTTAAAATAATAAATTATATTAATTAATAAAGTAATAATAAGTTAAATAATTCACATTCTTAAATTTTCTAAAAAAGTAAAACGTTGAACTTAATTTAAAACGACTATGAAAGGTAACTGTTAAATTTTTTTTTAGTACGGAAGGAGTATTTGTAATTTAAATAAATTGTAAGTGGTTAAAAAAAAATATCTATTGATTAATTTATTTTTTTTAAATATCTATTGATTAATTTTTTTAATAAGTTAAAAGTAATTGTATACTTAATTTATATTTTAAAAAAATAATTAAATATTTTTAAAATAAATTATTTTTTAAAATAAATTATAAATAATTAAAATAATTCGTGCTAAATAGGACGTGTATGACTGTATCCATTTTACCCTCGCTCCTCATACCTTCGAGTTTGCCGTCCTGATCGCTGGACCTCAGGTGAAGTGGATTCCCCAACTTGACCAATGTCAAGACTCCAGAGTTAGTCCTTAGTCCTTGCTATTCGATTAAACAATTTGCCTCACCAATGACCAATTTAAGACTTTAGTTCGGTTTGGTTAAAGTTTAGTTTGAATTTGTTAAAAAAAAATTATTATTTAATTTAATAAATTAAATTTAAAATTGGTTCATTAAAAATTTAATAACATATTCGTTTAAGTCAAACGAATCGAACTCGAATTAAAAATAAAAAAATAACTCATATAACTAAACAAGCCGAACTCGAGTTCGACTATAGTCCTATCTTATCACATCACTTATTTTTATTTTTTTAGTGCATGGTGGTAATAGCTTCACCACATATAAAATTATATTAATTTTTAATTAATCAATTATTAAATCTCATAAAAATTATAATTCTATAATATTAATAATATGCCATAAATTTTACATAATAAGGGGGACAAAAGTTCACACCATTTAAACTCGTAATAATAGATTACATAATTCTAATAATGGAACCTAAAAAAGAGATCCACTTAAATTAATAAAATAAAATAACTCAATGCACTATGTACCGAAAATTCCAACTTAGGACAAATTATTAATAAAATTTCTCAAAACCTCAATTTTAATTATTGAACTAAAAGTTCATTGGCACATCACGCATCGACTTCACTCTGCTTTGCTTTTCATAATTTGGAATCAAAAACCATACTGTTTAAAAATCCTTTTATAATCAATTTTAATTCATTAACATATTACTCCCATAATATGTCAAAAATATAATACATTAATATATTCTTAACACATAAAATCAAGTAAAATATTTTAATTTTTTTATAAATATATTAATTATAATTAAAAATAAGTGAGTTATGTAAAAAATATCAGTAAGTGGTTTTATCCATTTGTGTGGTTTGGTGACGAGGCGAGAAGGGCACAAAGTCAATTAATGTTGCTGCAAACGGCAAGGAACGATATTGCACCGACTCACGCACCCTACCTAGAACGGGCACATTTAATTACAGAGGAGGATTGGGCTATTATTATCAAGAAGTCACATTTAAGGACTCAATTAATAAGCGGGGGCTGCAACATGTCGAGACTCCTTTGATTGAGATGATTTGCTCTTTTGTTAGAGATTGGATAAATTAATTGTCGTTTTATTTTTATACACATAATTTAAGATTAATAATAAATATTATTTTTTTTATAATAAATTTAGCACAATGTTTATTAAAATAAAAAAGGAAAATGACTATTCTCAATACAAGTGCAATGCATGTGTATGTATACGTGCCCAGTCGTAAATATTTCTATTAGTCTAGTCTATTTTTTAATTTAATTTTAAGTAATTTTTTTAATGTTTATATTAATTGAACGAATAAAATTTAATAATTTTTTTTTACTACCTATGTCCAATATGTTTAACACTGTTATATGTTAAATTATATTTTAACCGTTTAAATTTGCATACCAATTTTTTAAAATACTTCATATCAGTACATGTTGCGTGCACAATTCCATTGAGTAACATGTTAATATAATTCATTTTACTTTTACATATATACTGTATAAAATTGAGTTATATTATAACGAAACATTAGATTTTAGACTTTATTCACGTCTTAATAATAAATCCTATCAATTTCTACAGCAAAAGACCTAATATTACATGAAACAAAAGTAGCATTCAACTTAACAATAAGGGTACATGAATAACTTAAATAAATTTATGTTTATGACAATATTTTTAATAAAATAATATTAAAATTTAAAAATTTATAATTCTGAAAAATATGTCAAATAAAATGTCATCGTTACATGAATTACATGTATCGGTCACATAAATAAGATCACAGGTGGGGTGTACAACTCATTGGGCAACATCACCGTTCACCAACCTTATCTTCCCTACAATTGATATCTTTCTGACTTTTCTACGTCGAAGTGTCATTTATTTATCCAAATGAGGCCCGAAATCATGATGTTTAGAAGAAAAATATACAACTGAACTAGTATCAGGTTTGTTTTAGGTTCAGCTTACAAATTGCAAAGCAGGCCACAAATCCAGACATAAAAGGCCGTATTGGGCCCATAATAATAACCAAGACACAAATCCATTTTGAATTGCCACAAAACTACTTTTATTTGGTAAAGGCTACAAGCTGTTTCGAATCGAAAAAAAAAGGGTATGTGGACATGTTGCTAGCCATAGCCCGTACAGCATCATTTCTGTTTCTAACAGTAATTACATCGAGGGAGCTATTTCTAATATCCAACCTTGTTGATAATAAAAAAATTTACTTACCAATGAAATAAAATAAATTGGCACATGCTAGTTGTGCCTAACGGTTAAAAGATAAAACACAACCTCTGTTCGACGTTTTTACACAGAATAATGCGTTTTAAAATTAATTTTTTTAAATGAATCATTTATTATAATTTTTATCCAAAATGAAAAAATTTATAAAATAATTTTTTCTAAAGATAATATGAAATTTTATTTTTATTTTATAACAAAATAATAACTTTAAAATATTATATTATTTTATAAAATAAAATAAAATAAAAATCTATCTACAATTCTAAAACCTACCAATTTTTTTTTTTTTTATTGTGATAAACACATAAGTACGATTAAACTGTATATAAAAGTAGTGCAACAATAAATTCATTTGAAACAAAAGGAAAATGAATTTATTGCTTAAAAAAAAAGTAATAATTTTATTTTAGAAAATATGTTTCTACTTTAACAAAACCCATATAAATTTTTAATAATTACGGGAAAAACCCATTTTTAACTGAAACAGACCAACAGGCGGGTTCGGGTAAAGTTGGAACTTGGAACTGGATGTTGGAAGTTGAGTGTCCGGAAACCACCTTCATTTCCAGTAGCTCCGAAATGGAAACCATACTTTCCAATTCTCTCACTCCTCAAATTCAACCTCGACATCACTCATTCCAATTTCCGTCACTCTATCCGAAATTATCCAACTTTATCAAATTCTCCCACAAAACATGGATTTACACTCCCAAAGCTGTATCTTTCTGTTCCAGCACAGCCTCTGGCTCACTGAGTTACGGTGGATGGGACGAGTTGAGACTAGGTGCGGACTCGTTTCAATCTGGTGAGTCCAATCAGCTCCGCAATTTTATGAATTCTTTGGGATTTGATGACAAGAAATACATTTTTGTGTATCTGTTGGGGTTTGTTTGTGCCTTGGCCATTTCTAGGGTTAGGGTCTCTTCAATTATTGTGATTCCAGCTTGTGTTGTAGTCTTTGCTGTTGGGTTTTCATTTGGGTTCGTTAATGGGGGTCAGGTGAATGAGTTGAGCTTAATTGGGACTAAGAAAAAACCGAAAAATAAGGAAAATGGCAATATTAATAATATTTCAGTTCAGAAGCTGAGGAATTTAATGGATTTGTTTAGTGGGGTTGATGGTCAAATTGAGAGGTTGAAGAATGATATAAGAAGATGTATTAATACTGGTCAAGTTACAGTGAATGATTTGGAAAATTATGTAATGACCATGGAATCATTTGAGTCATTTACTTTGAATGCTAAAACTGTTGTTCAAGCATGTGTTGATAGTATGTTGGTTGAGAATCAAGAAGTTGAACAAACTTTGAAAACGAATTTGAGCAAGAAGAAGAAAGAGAGTGAAGGGACGCGGTTCGATTTATCACAGTTTATGGCTAGCATGTTTCGGGAAAATTCGACCAGTACAAAGCCTAACAAAATGAAAGATGTCAGTAAGAAGGAGTCAATAAATATGGAGGTTAATGAAAATCGTAAAAGAAGTATATTGGCTCCAACTGTTGATGGAAGGAGTGCAAACTCTTTGTCCAATGGTAATGTAGTAAATGGACATGCAAAATTTTCTGTAGATAATGATGGAACAAGAAAAAGTAAAGTAATTGCTGAAAATGAAAGAATGAATATGTTGGAGTCTGATGATGGTGCTGGAAGACATTTTGACAACAATAGAGTAAGCTTCATGGAGAATCAACAAAACTCTCTGAACCATAATAGTGCCAGAGAATGGACATCTGATAATGATTTGCTTGATTTAGATTTTAATGTAAGCCTTAAACGTACCAGAACGAAGGCATCGCTCAGTCAGGAACAAACATTTAAGAAAATTAACGGGAACCATATGCCTTCTGACAGTATGACTAGCAGTAATAAAGAAAGTTATGAGTCTCGTATAAATGAAAAGGTATTTTCCGAGGATGATCCCTTTCACACTAGTTCTCAGTCTGCACACAAGAGCAAGTTTGCGTCCTCTTCATCTTCAAAGGTTTTAGATGATATAGAATTCAATAGGTTTCTTATGGAAGCCAATGTCCTTCTAAAACAAGCCAGGGAGAGTTTAAGGCATAGAGGTAATGAAGGAGATGCAGAGAATGCATTGCAAAAATCTGCTATTTTACTATCCAAAGCCATAGAAATGAAGCCTATGAGTTTATTGGCCATGGGCCAGTTGGGAAACACATATCTTCTTCATGGAGAACTAAAACTAAAGGTCAGCCGTGAGTTGAGAGCTCTACTTGAGAGAAGTGATTCATCGTCACTTGACTACACTAACAATTCAAAAGGACTAACTGATTGGGTTGACAGTAAAGAGGAAGTTGCAAATGTTCTCGTTAATGTTTGTGAGGAGTGTGAAGAACTCCTGGTTAAGGCAGGAAGGAAATATAGATCAGCTTTGACAATTGATGGAGATGATATGCGAGCTTTGTACAATTGGGGTCTTGCCCTGTCCTTCCGAGCACAGTTGATTGCAGATATTGGACCTGTAAGCTCCTCGACAATTAACTAGTGTTGTTAACATGAATTTAAATTCTAAAAACAAGACTAGGCTCAGAGTTTGGTTTTTTGTTTATGTCATACTACATACGGAGTAGTTGACGAAGTTTTATTAAAGCTACCTTGGTTGGTTTGGCTATTAGGTTTTAACTTTTGCATTCATACTTTGCAATAGTTAACCTGCTTTGTATGACTTTCAGGAAGCAGCTGTTGATGCTGACAATGTGTTCTTGGCGGCAATTGATAAATTTGATGCCATGATGTCGAAAAGCAACACTCACGCGCCTGAAGGTATGTTATTTATTTTCTTCAAGCTAACTGTAGTTTCATTATGCTGATTTTGTTTTTCTCATCTTTTTTCACATGAATATGATAATTATTATAAAGGAGGTTTACATATATGAAGATATACTTTAGCTTGAGTGGGTTTCAAAAACTGATACCGGTAACTTTATGCCCTTGGAGTGCATGCATATATGTTAGCACATTTTTGCCCAAACACTGCAACGATCATTTTCTTATGAATTTGTTTTCTGATGTGGCTTAGTGATCTCAGGTTTTAGCAACACACAAAGCACTTAACTTATTGAATGAAACAAAAAGAAAACTGGTAGTCGTATATGTTTCTTTGCCCACCAAAAAGCGTATGGATAATGAAGTGATACACTCGAACACATTCCTAGTATAGAACATGTTAAATTAATAGATTATTTTCATTTGAATCCTATGACAAGTTTCTCAAGAATATAGTTGGTACTGTTGGATTGCAGCTCTTTTCAGATGGGGTGTAGCATTGCAACAAAGATCGCGCCTAAAGACAAGGAATAGTAGAGAGAAAGTGAAGCTACTTCAGCAGGCGAAGAGGCTTTATGAAGATGCACTTAACATTGACTCTGATAATCTCCAAGTAAGAAAAGCCTTAGTAGCATGCATATCCGAGATGAATTACAGGAATTATTAGAAATTTGATGTAAAACACCCGGAGAATTTTCATGTTACGACGCTTTCTCCTCGTCCCTTTTGTATCACGACGTCTTTTCTTCCCTTTCGTCCATTATGCATACATAATGTAAAACTGCAAAATGTTGAATGTGCTCCAGATTTAGTCAAGTACGTTCCACCACTACAAGTGTATTTCATGGCTTCAATGTAAAAGAAAATATGGAGCACAATTAGCAATTGTTGTTAAATAATACTCCTGCAGTGTATGTTTACCATGTTAAAGAAACGCAGAACGTCTTTTGCTACTACAATCCTATGATTTGTTCTATCATGTAAATACATTAAGATGTTTTCATCAGAACATCTTCAGGATCATTAACCAGAATACTAACTACTACTTAAAAATGGCTCAACTTATTGTTCGTTACTAGTAGTCCTTTGTTCAACAAAATGAGTCAAGAGTTCCATCTTTATCAGTGATAGCATAGATGACAGACTGTTTATGTGTACCATGATTAGTTTGTTATTAGATAATCATGCTACTGCTACTAAAAGAAAATGTGTCTAATATTTGCCAATTTTTCAATGCGAGTCATTTTTTGTGTTACATGGGAGTTTCAATTTATGGTTTATCAGGCTGTTTACTTGCAAGTAGCTCGAACTTGAGGAACGAGTTTTTTATCGAAGTTTTAACAGATAATTTTTTTTTTATTTTATAATTTAGAATATTTAATGTTACTAAACCTTTAACGAGTTAAATTTATCATGTTTAAACTTAACTCATTAAACTAATGAGCCAAACTTGAGTTTTAAACGAGGGTTAAACTCGTTTAAGACCCATACTTGCAAGTTCACCAGATACTTCATATTAACGGATACCAGATTTCATCAAAATAAGCATACATCGTCATCTGACATGTTCCAACAAACCAAATGAATGTGTAATCTCAAAATATGTTTATGCTATTTATTAAAATTTAACACATCTCAAAGTTCAAACTATACCACTTACGAAAATTTGAAACAATCCACATCCAAGCCAAGTTCTACAATCACATTCCATCTCCGGTTCATTTAACTTGTTGACAACTTACTATACTCTGTTATAGCTATGCATTAATCTCTCCTTCGGGTTTACTCCGTGGAGCTGCAATGCTACGGAAAACTTTCAACATCCCGGCTAAGGTCACATTTCCAACCAAGCTATAATCCTCTTCTATAACCCAAACACAACTCACACGATGTGTAAGCGCCTGAATCATCACTGCCACTAACGAACTCCACGGATAGCAAACGATCGCTTCCGACCTCCTCCCCATAGAATATCGACCCGACCCTGAAAACCTACCGGACCCCAACTCCTCATCGGAAGAACAGCTGGAAGATGATAACATCGAGAACTCTTCCATTAGTTCCAACATTCCAGTCAACTTTTTCTCTTCCAGTTTTGTCCTCACCGATTGAATCAATTCATCGGACGGCCCACCACAGTCGATATAGGCCATGAGATCACCGGCCGAGAGGGTGGTGATCGCGGCTGCAACTGTTTCATCACAACAGGCGAGAGTGAGGGGAGAGATTTCACCTATCAGACGATTATCTTCATCGATGACTGCAACAGAGCTCTGTTCGATATTTGAGCGGGAAATCGAGTTCAAAACAGAGGATGCAGGGGAGTTGTAATGGACGGTCATGATGTCCATCTCGATCATGTTGAGAGATTCGACTGTGAAAGTCGGGAGAGGGGAGAAGACCCCGATGCAGTTGAGAAGGAAGCGGACCACGTCTTCCTGAGCTAGCCAGCAGAATGAGGAGGGTTTCTTGAGGACCCTTTTTCTTGAATTGGTATAGCTCTGGATTGGTATGATCAAGTTCTGGGTGCCTTCAAGAATGTAATCTATGGCCTCCAATAAGCTGGAAAATAAAGAAAGAAATGATAAGCAGAAGACCACATAATCGTAGAAAATAGATCACAATCCATATAATTGCAGAAAATATATATAGCAATCCATATATTGCAATATACCATCACTAGGTAAAAGCCAGAAATAGTCAGATTATTTCTTATCATTTATTATTTTATTTTATTTTTAGTAAGTCAATTATTCTTTATCCTGCAACATTACAAAATCCTAATAACAAGAAACTAACAAGAGAAATATGAGCCACAACTTTGTTCGTTCATTTTCATTATTGTAGTTTTCTGTATATTCAGTATTCGTGACTTCTCCACCATTAAAACTAGCAGATATTTTTTCTGGTACATTTTAACTTCTCTGTCTTTTCCATAAGAGAAATTGGGGAAACACACAAACCACCAACCAAGGTACCAAAAAATTCAAAGTAGTAGAATCCTACCAATTTTTTCCTGTTTAAATTTCCAAACTTTTATTTTGTTTGTTTTTTAGTCTCTCCTTGCAGAGTTATTGTTAACCACGACATATACATGAAGATTATAAATAAGCACTTATCAAAAACACAAAAAAAAAATATATATATATATAAATAAATAAATAAAATGATTTGAAATTCTAATCAACAGATGATTAAAAGAAGACCAGTGCAATAGCATCTAAAGGTTAATTACCAGAAAACTAAACAATCAGCTGACTGTCCCTTTAATGGCTGAAAATGGGAATTTTATTTGATAATAAGACATAACTAGATATGTATTTTTTGGAACTTAATTCAAATGTGATTGATTAATTAAATAAACTCCTTCTGTCATTCATGAGAAATCTGAAAATTAATCTAATAGCATATTTCGGCACAGCTTTACCATTGAAAGGCTGCAGATAAGAATCTCAAAAAAAAATTAAAAAAAGTCTAAAATTTAACAAAGCAATAACATTCAGTAATTATCAAAACAGTAAATACATATAATGCAATAGTAAATAAATAAATAAATAAAAAGCTACAAACCTGGAATTAGGCTCCAAATGCTTGACAATTCCAGGGATCTTAGGCAAGATATCCGAAACAGGAAAGTGAAGAACCTCGCAAGGACGGACAATATTTTCCTCCTTGCAAAGAAAAAATATCACATCCACCATGCAAATCTTTCCAACACACTTCAAGTCGCCGCCGCCGTTGTTGGACGAGCTCCAAACGCTTACATAGCTCTCCCCGGATCTTTTCAACGCCGATAACGCGTCAAGGATGGTGGCGGAGACCGGAAGCAATCGCAACGCCGGCTTTCCAAGGCACAGGTCAGATACCTCTCTTCCCAGAAAGCTAACTGCCATACAACAAAATCCAAAGAAAATTCTAGAGAGAGAGGAAGAAATATTCTAGAGAGCGAGATATTTGTGAGTTGTTGTAGCCTTGTAGGTGATGGACAACTAATGAGCAAGAAACGTAAATTTAGAGGTATTTATAGGCGGGGATGGCGATGGTTCTGACTAATTGACAGCTAATTAATTAAATTCTATTTTAATTAATTCTGTTTGTACTTCTTTGTACATTTTCTTATAAATTTTCCTTTTCTTGATTTTCTTTTTTCTAAAAACTATGTGACCAGATACATTCCTAAATTTGTCATAGAAAAATGTATTACTTAATCATCAAGAAACAAGCGAAGTGTGAATATATAAAAGTAATATTTTCTTATCTACAAAATGAATTTTATGTAATTTTTCTTTATTCACAGACAAAATTTTACTTGTATTTGAAATATAATAGGATAACATAATACCTTAAAGTTTAGTATTATAATTTAATATTATATTGTTATTAATTAATTTATTTATTGTATTTAATTAGTGGCAATGTAGAGAAAACGATTTTTTTTTTTTTTTTGAAGGGTTGAAATGTTTAGGATTTTTATATGTTTTTCCATGTACGTAACAAGACTATCCAAGAGGTTAAACTATCTATAAACATCTTAGCTTTTGAGGTACCTTTTCACTTTTATGTTTTTTTTAATCTATTTATAATTAATATCATTATAGATAAAAATGAGATACTGGATCTCCATAAACTCTACGGTATATTCATGGAGAGATGATACTGTTTCATTGACTTTTACAATTTATTGACCAGACACATATTATATCAAAAGTGATAATTTTGCGAATCTTCTCTCACATGTATTGTTATAGATATAATAATTTGAATGTAAAATAAGTGAAAATAATACCAGAGATGATACTTTAGTGTTTTTTTAATCATTTTTAAATCTTGCTAAGTCGAAGCTTTAAGCTTTGTCACCCTCGCTTTTTTCCGAACCCAACAAAAAATATTTAAAAAGTTATATTTTCCCCACTTTGCATAAAAATAACAATATATGCACAATAATATAGTTATCAAAATTGCATTTTTGATATTTAAAGAGTATTATACCATATCTTAAGGTAGTTCATGGTTGGACCATATGAATCGGACAACACTGTGCGACTTTTATAACTATGCATAATAGAAAGGATATTTATTTCACAGATAAGTATAAGTTTAACAAAATAACATCATTTTATTTAAAAATATCGGTATTCTTAAAATTGATAAACGGATATAGGCGATAAAAGAAGAACTTAGTGCTTAAACAATCATAGTTAAATATTAATCAAATATAAATAATAATTAATCGATTTTAAACACTCAACTAATTTACGTATTAGAGAGATGTCTAAAATATAATTGAACTATAATCAACGTTATACAAAAAAAATAAAAAA
>JAUMHB010064594.1:0-14105 GCA_032359685.1 Pittosporum tobira | reverse complement strand
ATAAAGATATAGATATTTTTTTTAATTTTTTTATTACTTGGGGCTTATTTGTAACAAGCTGAAAGTTATTGATATAAGACTTTCAACTTGAGGGAGGATGTTAAACATAATTAATATTATATTTATAGTATTATTATGGTAATAGATTTCTTATGGTAATAGGTTTCTTAGATTCCGAAGTGGATTCGAATTAGGTTACTTATTCAAGCCTATATAATGTCTCTCATGTAATTGTTACACACAGATTCATTAGTAATAAAATTACTTTCATTATTCCCTCCATAATTATCATCCGTCTATATAATTTTGTGAATAGAACAATGATGTAATAATAATAATTTAAAAATTGCCTATATATTCAATCATTCTACCAATTTCTAAATAGAATTGGCCGGAATTAGTTTGATTTTTCTGAATAAAAAAAAAATGGCCGCAGAAATTGTCAATTTTTTCAACATTTTTTGAATTTTTATATTTTCATATCATTAAAGAACTTATGCTATTATATTATTTATTTATTATTATTATTTCCTAAGTTAATAAAGTATATTCTCAAACGTCTCTGAACTATGAGTCCAAATTTGTTAATAAAGTAATCAAACGGTTGTATTGTATTTAATTTATTAATTATAAAAATTTACTATAAATTTTATAATATATAATACAACAGTTGGATAGTATTGGGATGAGACAACGTTTGGAACATCATATTTGGACTCCTCTAAGTATACGCATCCAACCAATCATCATCGGACTCCAAAATTCGTGCGGACCACGCCCATGATATAAATCCGATACCAAGACGTAAGAGATTAGTGCCTATAAATATTCCAAGAATATTTTATTCCTCCTAAAATATTACTTCGCCTCCAAGAAAAAACATTAATTACTCCTTCTAGTGCTTTCCAAATCCAGCAAGAAAACAGATAACTGAAACCAAATCCGTTGAAGAAAAGAAAAAATCAGCAGAGAGAGAAATATAGAACCCTCTTTCGGAAGATAAACGAGGACCAGTGTTCTGTGGATCCTTGAGGGAGGGCTTAAACGGGAGTAATCAGCGATTAATCAAGAGGATTGCTTGTCCAGCGCCTAAACGAAACTAATCAAGGTTAAGCAAGATTAATGGAATATAGACGCCGAGGCGGCACCTAAAATATAGGATCTCTAGAACACTGCAAAATACACTATAGCTGTACTTTCCGCTGGCAATTGAGATTCTCCTCTTAGTTAACTATTGAGTTTTCTGGATACTAAATATTCAGCCATTGTTTCGATTCCTCTACGCCTAATTTACTGGGATTTGTTAAAGAGCAAACAGGTTTCAAATCATGGTTACCACATTGAATTATGGTTTCACATAAATAGTTGACTTTTGCTGTCTTTTTATTCTCCTAGCTGTAGTGTGTATCATTAAATCTTTGTGCACGTTATCCGACCATAATTTGTATCTAATGGGTGATTTTGGGTCCAGCAAAAGGCAAAGGAGGCGAAAAGGAGGTGATGTGGAGCAGATTCCGTCAAAATGGGAGAAGGTTAACAGCGAGTTCAATCCCAACATAGATTCCGGCAAGGCGACGAAAAGTCCGTCCCTGGGATCAAGGAAGGGTTGTATGAAAGGTAAAGGTGGACCCGAAAATTCAAACTGCGCATTTCGAGGTGTGAGGCAAAGGGTTTGGGGAAAGTGGGTTGCCGAAATTCGCGAACCAAAATGTGCTGCTAGTAGTGGTAAGCCGAACCGAATTTGGCTTGGTTCATTTGGTTCAGCCGTTGAAGCAGCCCTTGCATATGATTATGCGGCCAGGAAAATGTACGGTGTCAATGCCGTACTCAATTTCCCCGGAATTTCTAGTGACTATGATTATTCGTCTATTATTGCTGGTATTACGTGTCAATCATCAGAAACTACGTTTACATTGTCCACAGGAACGTCAATTAAATCTCAGTTCGTTTTGTCAGAGTGTGCGACAAGTGAAAAAAAAGAATCCTTTTCTTCTGAGTCATGTACTACTGGAATAGAATATGGGAACGTTGAGTGCACTACGAGAATTGATAATGACACTCCTGTTGCTGTTGACGAAGTTGACTTACCAGAAGAAGGAATAAATAATGAAGAACTTGCAGAAATATTGAGACTCATTAACGACAATAACGAAGAATACACCACAGGTATTGATATTGACACTCCTGATGCTGCTGTTTTAGTTGATACACCCTCAGATGAAGGGGTAAATACAGGACAGCTTACAGAAATTGCATATTCCAGAGACGTTAGCAAAAACGCAGAGCGGTATGTTGTGCAATTTGATGAAGAGGATCCCTTGAATTACGACAGACTATGGGAACGTTCCTACCATCCTCCTGATAGGCCAAGTAACTTGCAATATGTGCCCTCAGAAGAGTCTAGTATAAGTGAGCAATTTTGGAATGACCTATGGAGTTAAAATTAATATTTGAGTTGTTGGAGGAAACTAAATTGGGAGCCTTGAGGCAAATTTTGAGGAGACTAAAATCGGGAGTCTCAGCCAAATTTTGACTTCGTTCTAATAATCAATGCATTATAACTATGTTAGAGAAAATTAAATTGACAGAGAACATATATTTATATGTTTATTTGTTTAAGTGACAGAGTAACAATAATAAACATATATTTAATTATTAGTCCAATTTTTAAAGTTTCGTCTCTGTCTCTCTGTCTCTGTGTGTGTGTGTGTGTGTTGTCTCTGTGTGCCTGATTTCATAACAATAATGATGCTAAATGGTAATTCAAATTTTATTTTTATTTTTATTTTTGGTAAATACTTAATAGGAAATTTATAATCTTATGTGAGGAATAGAAATTAGTAAAAGTGCATATTCAAAATTAAGTTGCTGGACCAACAACAAAGGATATCTATACATAACCTGTATGTCAGCATACTGAGCTTTCTACTAAGCAAAATAAAGAAAGTTGGTCCTGACTTATATGAGCTTGAAGTTGGTTAAGTAAAGGTTAAATTCTTACCTAGTGATGAAAAGAGTCGGTAAAGAATGTCTCCGCCTCGACTTTTCAGTAAATGAGTGAATATCTGCATATATCCCAACGGGCCGCATGATACATGTTCGTGTGTGATCAGAATCTTGTATATGCAATCAAAAATCTAAATCCAAGCTCTTGCTCAAGCATTAGTGCAGCGAATAGCATCATATCAATAAATTGGCAGCTTCTTGTATCACGCCCCATGGATCTTGATGCATCCTTCATTAAGTGCAAACAATGGAAATGTGTTCTGGGTCGCAAACTTTTCAGCAGCTCACACATACCTAATCCTTCTCGGACCAAATTGATCTCCACGGTCCATTTCTTGTGCTTAACCTGAGATTTGCTACTATTGCCGTTAGGATCATTGATAGAGACAGATTTAAATTTAATTGCCATGGGCCTACTAAATTCAATTAGGGGATAAAATTCAACAATTATGTAATTATCATGGAATCTTTCAAAAACAGAATCAGTTTTTACCTCCAGATTCCAGCTACTACACGCAAGGTCATGAAGAGATACAACCCTGTCCAGATCCCAGCAAGACCAAAAACAGGAGCAGCAGCAAGTATGAACAGTGAGGAGATCATTCCAATCAACACCTGTTTGTCACATGTAGGGTCAAGAAAGATGGAAGTACAATGTGATTCCAAGAAACCGAAAAGGTTTGAAACAACAGATACCATGGAATATGCTGCATATTTGAAGTCCGAAACCCCATAATATAGCCCATCAAGAACAAAAGCAAGTGCATTCATTGGCTGAGATCCGGCAACAAACTACAAAATAAAAGTATGACATAGAGTTACTTATCACTACCATGTAGACCCTTCTTAAAATTTAAAAAGAAGGTGAAAAATGTGTTCATTCAGAAAGATTCAGTCTAATAATATGAGGTTCTTACCAAGGTACCAGACCTAGTAATTTGCAAAACTTCTGAATCATTGGTAAATAAGCTAGAGAGTGCTCCAAACCCAATGAACAATATCAAAGCCAAGGAAACACCAGCTGTAATACCAAGCTGATGATGTTAAATTACCAAAAAAACAAAAAAAAGTAGTGTCAGTTATGGTTGTCATCTCACGAAACTAGTAGCCAAATTCAAAGGACAGCGATAAAGAGTACTAATGGACAATGTCAACCTGTAGAAGTCTGTAAATCACTTGGCGTGCTTGATCATAGTTCCTTTGGGAGTAACCACTGGCAAGAAGAGCCTGAATAAAAAAAACCTAGTATCAGTTAATCTTATTAGAGATAATAATAGAGTAACTGATTGCAAAAACAAAACCCGTCCATTCCTCTAGATGGTAAAACACAGGAGCCGCCACAAAATCTCTTAAGAAAATATTTCACTTTCATTTCTTTTTTTATACCAAAACTTTTTATGCAAATCCGCATGAACAAATGATCGCTTAGTACAAGTGTTATAGGGTTTTACTTGGCCTGCAAGTGCCAAAGCATCAGTAAGCAAAGATAGAGCCAACCAAACTTGCAAGCAGATCTGATGACCAGCCATGGGTATTGGGCCCTCTCTTGCTGCCATAGATGTTGCCAGTGTCGTAGTTACAAGCACCGCTAAGGTCCTTCCAATCAGAAACGCACCTACAAACGAGATCAATAGCATTCTTATGCAAGGCAGTAAGGGGGAGTTTGCAGGCAGCTCATACAAGGTATGGCAAATTAAACTGTTACCAAGCTCAAAGCTACAGTGCAGATTTAGTCTTTCAAATTTAGATCAGTTACTAATTCATTTATCACTATATTAGCCTAAATATACTGTCAACTTTAATTTTTTTTTATTTGTTATGTTTCAAATCTTCATCAGCATTATGAGCCTATCGAAGAGTTAGTCAACAGGAATCTTTGCAAAAGAGAGACATAGAGCAAGACGCTAGTCACTAATCACTTAGGATTCAGAAGACATACCAGATTTTAAGTATTGAACAACTTTTGCTCCTTCAAATTTTGGAGAAACAAGTAATACTCTGTCATTCAACTTCCATAGAAGGATAAAAGCAATCAAGTACCTGCCATAAAAGTTTGCAGAGAACAGACAGAAGAAAATGGAATTAAACCCAGAGAATTTCAAGGAATCTCGGACCCAAAATAAGAAAAATATGTGCATTAATTTATCACATCATTGACGTACTCAGAAATCACGGTAGCCATTGCAGCACCATCAATGCCAAGACCAAGAAGAAATATAAAAATTGTATCCAATATTGCATTCAGTAAGTTGCCAGCACCTAAATCCAGAGAAGATTTTAGTCATAGATTGAACTAGTGATCTTAATATTACAAAGACAGCACTTGTGACCACATCTATAGTATGACTTCCCTTTGTAGATTCCAAGGAATAATTGTGGTCCGATATGATAATTGCCTTATGTATCTTGTTTTTGGTGTATGGTGTCATATTTAGTAGTGGTTTATTCCAATTATATGCTGTTTCTAAGCCTTTGTCTGTGGAATTAGTTTTACTGGCAGAAAAAACAATTGGAGTTACAGAATTGTCATTCCAACGATTTCGCAATAATCATAGGATTTATGTCTTATCTGGCCAAATTTTTTTTTGCCAATTTAGATCTGTAGCCACTTAAGTATCTTCATGGATCCATCGAGAACTCGTTTCGGTCCACAAACATGATTGGGTGATGTTGAGTTTGAAAAGGGCCAAGGTTAACTCAATCATGGTCGTATATCTTTTGATTCATCCTGCTCACAACCCTTTGTAGTTTCTTGCATCTTCTATAGGTAATTACTATTGTATGACAGAAATTGGCCAAACCACAAAAGAGAAAGCAATGAAATATCACAGCTTGCATAATCAAACTAACAGCTGCCCAGATCCCTTAATCCAGTAAGAAGTATGAATAAATAAAAATCCCTTGGTCCAGGAAAGTAATTTAGCTTCTTAAGCAGTCTGCAACCTCTAACATGAAATTCATTTGTCCATGTTCCTGTAAGATATTCAAGTACATGCCCGGTAAAATTCGAGTAGTCGCATAAAGCTCCTAAATTTATTTAGACCTACCTCAACCTTTTACAGCTAAAATGCGCTAGGTATGCCACTTTCAAAGTGCACTTACTTGATCTTGACATTAACCTGGAAAGTTCCTAAACTAGTTTTCATATTTATAAGGTCAACCACAACCGACATTACTTTAATGTTCAAGTAAAGATGTCATTAACAAATTGACATGTGCTTCCCGATTCAGAGTAATTGTTAATAACATGAATTATGATGTATCTAGTGCTGGTACTAAAGCAAACTATTGGTAAAGCTTGACTGCTACTTGTTGACATCAATAGGTAGTCAAATCATATTAATACTTGCAGGAGTATGTATAAAAATGAAGAATTCTATTCGTAATTTAAAGTTGTGAATCAGCTAATAATATATTCATGATAAGATTTTATACTTGCCAACAGCATATAGAGGTGTCTTAGTATCCTTAAATCCACGAAAAGTTCCTTGTGCAGCTAGAGCTATCACAATTGGTGGAGCACCAAAGGCCCTCAGAGTAAGAAATTGCTCAGCTGGTATGCGCATGGGTGAATTCTGTGAAATAGTAAGACAGTCTAAATAAAATTAAGGCACAAGAAGGTATGTCCAGTAAAAGGTATGTTGCACCCACGACATAATGAGCTCAAAACTTAGTCAATAGACTTACATTGTCAGATTAAATCCTCTGTGAGGAGCCTTATTACAATAAAATAAAATGCAATGTTATGAGTGATAAATAAGATGGAACTAAAAGAGTCTTTTCTGAGCATAATTCAATCATTAGCCCAAGTATCACGTACAAAGGATATACCCATGGTATTCATTAATGAACCAGATCCCACTGAAAGTGCTAAAGCTTCTGCAACACCAATGGTAGCAGCTAGTGCCAAAGCAGTCGATACTGAAGGAAGAAATTTTTTGCCTTGGAGGTCACCCTGGCGATCTGAATAAAGAAGTTTCATTAGGCATATGAGAAGTCTATTTAATAATTCTGATAGAGTAAATTATGGGAATCTATGAACAAAGTACTTTGGTCAATGCGGATATACTCTTCATTGGTAGCTACTGCCTGCTCTTCGGCAACAAAGGAGGTCGTGACGTTCAATAGAGGAACATTGAACAACTTAGAAACAAGATTAAATACTGAAGCGGAAACACCAACCGCTGCTAATTCTACCGATCCTAAATTAACATAAGATTAAATCAATAAAGTGCACATAAGGTATCAGATATTGATGAAACAAAATTAAAAGATTATTAAAGACATCAACATCCCCACTTAAATCTTAAGAGAATTATTAATATTTAACTCAGACTTATAAGTCATTAAGTTACATGTAAGGAGAAAAGATATTTTTTTTTTCTATTTTTAACATCACGAAATTTTAACTGTGGGAAGTATGAGTGTACTAGCCTATAAAAAAGTAAGAGGTCAAATGCCAGAATATCAGGCCTGTTTCATTATCATAGGCACTACATGAACTGTAAAACCACAAGGCTAAACTTTTTGTGAGCTAGTTCAAGATATTTAGCATCATTTGTAATATAGCTCTAATACAATCACTATTAGTTACATTTTAATTGAATCGCGTTCCTTACCATCAGTCCGTTATTCCAGCTTCCAATTGAAATCAAGTTAATCAACACTTTTTCATCAGAATGTCACCCTTTCTTATCTTTAAATATGAAGACCCACATAGCATACTCATTGGAAGAACTAATTCTACGAAAGCAAATGGCTAACCAGTGCATCATCCAGCAGAAAATCACTAATTCAGCAGCTAACAGTTGAAAAACAGTAAACTGAAAGAACATAGTAACAAACTGAAATTGAACACTTTCTAATAAAATCAGCATCAATCATATTAACATGGATATAATGAATAAAATAGTAATAATACCCAAGTGACCAACAAATGCAGTATCAACCAATGAAGTAATGGGGTCAGCAGCAAGAGCCAATGCAGCAGGCAATGCAATTGACACAATCTCCCGTCCAAGCTCGTC
Source organism: Pittosporum tobira (assembly GCA_032359685.1). Classification (NCBI taxonomy): domain Eukaryota; kingdom Viridiplantae; phylum Streptophyta; class Magnoliopsida; order Apiales; family Pittosporaceae; genus Pittosporum; species Pittosporum tobira. The sequence goes on along the minus strand of JAUMHB010064594.1, from coordinate 6,072 downwards.
TAACTTAATCTTCCCTCTGTATTTACAACAAATTTTCAAAATTTAACAAAATAATCTAAGTCCAACACTTCCCTAAAGCCGATGTACTGAAAAACATTACCTCAGTCTGCTAAGAAGTAAAGAAAGTGAACTGAATACGGAAGAATCTGAACCCGATGTTGAATCCGGAACCTCGACCCGATTGGAGAAGACTGGGGTTTCGGGTTTCTGAGCTGAGCAGTCTGGTGGTGTGCTAGACTTTTCGCGGGACGATGATTTGAGGACAGTTCGAAGGCGAGGTGAAGAATTAGAGCTTTTTAAGAGTGATTTGTATGTAGGGCAGTCGGAGTAGAAGAAACAAGCATGGTTATGCTTCTGATTATGATTATGGTGAGAAGATGATTCAATACAGAGGAGGAGATGGTGAGAGATTAGTGTGCTGCTCTTCATGCTTGCGTTCTGTTTCAAGAGAGAGAAAGTTCGAACCATTATCAACTAATTTAACGGCAATGGTGCGGAGTTCAAATTAAAAAATAAAATAAAATAAAATAAAAATCTCAAGGTTTATATAGGTGAAAATAAAACAGAAAAACCATTTGGTTCCTAATTATTCATTTCATTTCTTCTATCAAAAGTCATGTTGCACTAAATTTCTTAGTTTTTTTTTTTTTAAGTTATTTATTTTTTATTTATGCATCTATTTATCTATTTATAAAGTGAAATGAAAGTTTGAAACCTTATCACGTTAAAAGACAAAAATACCATTTAATTTCAACTTAAAATTAACTTTTAACAACTCATTTCTCATTTTTTTTAATGCAAATCCTTTTTCTTTAAAATTTTTGTCTCGCACATGCAAGTTCGTGTGCCTTTAATTCTAATTTCAAATAAATATTATTTACTTCAATCTTATATATATATATATATATATATTACTCCATATATTTTGAAATTAGAAATACTTATAAGGCTTATTTTAATAATAAATTTATGAAATTCTAAAATAAAAATTGAAGTGAATTTATTTAACTTTATTAATGTCATATTACAATAAATCTCTTTCTTTAGTAATTTTGACTACTTGGCATACATATTTTCATAATAATCATGTAGAAATAGGGAAAGCAAGACTTTGCTTCATTGCATTAATACTTTAAAATGATCAGGGCAACAATTTTCTCAATTTCAGAGTGGTCCTAGTTGCACCACATATACGTTTATGCAATTGCATTGTATATTATATATGCTTTCTCTCTCCCTCTCATATTAATTATAAGATATAAATTTTTATCTATATTTAAAGATAAATTTAATTATTTTTATATTAATAAAATTTTAAATAATTCAAGAGGTGAATTATAATATTATTTTTTGTAATTTTAAATATTAAAATAATTAGAATATTTTTATAATATTAGAATAGTAATTAATTTAGTAGATTATTTTTTTTTTAAAAAAGTTAAATTAAAAAAAAATCATTTATTTTGTTGAAGTTTAAAATAAACATGTGATAAAAATTATAAATCATCCAAAAAAAATATTATGAAAACAATGAGATCAAGTAGACAGTAGCCAACTTGTACTTTAGTTAAGTTATAAAAAAAAAAAATTATTGAATTTTTTAAATTTCATAAAAACCATTGGTCTAACCATGGGTAACTAATGTTAATGTCTCTGCCTATGTGTACCAAAACAAATTAAAATAGTTGATCCATATAAAAAAAAAATTAAAAGAAAAAACAGAAAAAAGTTATTTCAGAACATAAAATTGAACCCAAAAAAAAAGTAATTTCAGAATAAAAAATTGGGCGAATTTATTATTATTATCACATTGTTTGCTTTTGGATTCGCCAGATCTCTATTCCCACATCTCCACCATCTCCAGACACCACCATCATCACCATTGCAACCAAGGGCGGAATTAGAATTTTGTATTAGTGATAAAACAATGATAAAACAAAGAAAAGTTATTTCCACTTAATTTTGTATATTATCACCAACTTTTTCTTACATGAATGATAAATGTGAAACTCATTTATGTAAGAAAATCCTTGTAAAAGTATCAAAAACTTTTTGTAAAATAATCAATTCTGTAAAGAAATTATTTTAACATCAATAAGTAAAATAAGTTTTGGAATTTCACATTTTGGACTGATTTATTTTTAGAAAGGAAGAAATAACAGTGAAATAAATATGGAGTGATACTTGACAAAAATACAAAACCAGAAAGAAAAAAAGGTCAAATTTCAGAAAAAAAAAATATATTAATCTCTTCACATGATCTAGATGATTTCTAAATATGATTCAAGAATCAATAATAATTTACATTGTATAAATATTTTTGATAAAATAAAAGATTTACTACATGTAATTTTTTTTTTTGGAAGAACTAACTAGTGGACGATACCATGTGCCCCTTATACTTGGTTAATGTTAGAGTTAGATTGCAAATATGAGCACCTGTTAATTTTTATCTCGCATTAGTTTGTGATAAAATTATTTTGTAGTTTATATAATAGATCACAACACTCACACTAAATCACAAAATGAGAAATATATGAAAATAATCTAGTGCAGTTTGAAATAAAACTATTTTATACACAAGTGTCCCCGTATAAGATCGGGACGACTATGATTAAACGTTATAATTTTTGAATAAGAATGTATTGGATATTACTTTTTTCAATAGTAATTTTTTGGCAGTTAAAATTTAAATTTTATTTTAAATTTTAACTGGCACAATATTCCAAATTTGAAATTGAAAATGTGTCAGCAATTTCTATATATAAAATTCCTACATAATTATGAAATTCAAGCCTTTTGTTCCCTTATTCCGATTAATATCAAACTAAGTCTCCTTCGCATATTCTAAAGAAAAATTTTCAAATTTACAAATTGGGATTTTAGTTTTGTTTTATTTAACTTGAAAATTAATTGTCTGCAACTATGTAGCAAATTCTTATTAAATGAATAAAAATAATTATTATTTTAAAAATAATATTTTTATGCCTCGTACCAAAATAATATTTCATAAATTAGTTGTTATTGAAATCTATATTCCATTCACATTTTTAACTACTGCTCCAATAGTTTAATATTTGGTAAAGTCTCAATATGAGTTATAACTCTCACTGGGCACTTACTAGTTGTCTAGTTCCGCCACTGATCGCAGCACCATCACTCTGCCTATCCGCCACCCTGAATAACTGAAAATATTAAAAGAGGATCAAGCGATAAATAGAGTCCATGTATTTCGTAATGCCCAAATTGTTTATCCATGTATTCCTTAACAAATCTTCAGTCTTAAACCCTAACCCCTTCAAAGTTAAGTCATTCGAACCAAAGAACCCATAACCATTGCCCAAATAACTCAGATCTGCTACGGGTTTTAAAAAATAAAATAAAATATGGAGGAGGATAAAATACAAAATCGCGTCTTAACGTCGCCGCCGCTGACGGTGGCTCCAATATCACCTCCGAGTAACCTTGCCTGTTGAAGCTCCTAAACAATCCACAACCTCCGCAACAAGGAAAAATAGAGACAGAGGTAACCATTGGGGTTTCCACAGCTACTCACCAGGCTGCAAAAACTAGGACTCTAGAGTTTCAGTCAGAGATGGTAGTGGTAGTACGACATTACAGATTTGCAGAGCTGAGTGGGTCAGTAGGTAAACCTATATATTAGGCTTGAAGGGCTGAAGACATATTACGTGTACGTTTTAGTTTATATATTCTCTCCGTTCTAATATGACCATGATATTTTTATTTTATATAAAATTTAAAAAATATATTTGATATTATAATTTTAAATTAAAAAAATAGTGATTGATATTATTATTCAAATATGAGAATAGTGAAGTAATAGTTAAAGTAATGGAATATAGTATTGATATAATAATTTAAAATATAATAATAGTAATTAAAGTGGCGTACCATATTTGATAAAAAAAAAAAAAAATAGACAACTAACACTATTAAAATTTTTAAATTAGATATGTTACAATAATATGAAATGTCTAAAAAAAATAAGTGTTGCAATATAAATATGACGGAGGGGATAATGTTTTTTGTTTTTAAATTTAATATTTAATTTTTCTCTCTTTTTTTCTCACTGTTTTTTTAGTCAATAATTTTGAATTATTTTGTTAAATTAATTTCCACGTGTATCAATACATCGCTATTGGTTAACCATGATGAAACCGTGGTGATCCTCAAGGGACTTTTTGATATATTTTATAAAATTTAATGGTTTTTATGAAAGTTAAAGAGTTTAAAGGTTTATTTGATAACTTAAGTAAAAAAATTTGGAACATTTGTTGTAACCTGTTTTAAAAATAGTATAATAATTCTAATAAAATAATATTCATCTGAATCGAGCGATACTCACTTTTTATTTAAGACAATATTCGCCCCTTATATGCTGCACAAGGTTTACAGCAAATTGTCTCTCAAGATAAGACAGGTCAGAAACTTAATCCTCATTAAATATTAAGTACATAATTAATATTTAATCAAAACCATAATGAGAAAGAGAATAAATTAAAAACATTAAATATTTCAAGTACTATAAATATTTAAAAGAGTGAATCCACTCATACGTGAAATATGAGTTACTTGAATTGATTTTTTAGAATGAGATCCTTAGCTTTTTATAAGCTTTACATAGCCATTTGAAGATACATGAATGAATAGATATATCTACTCCATATATGAATAGACACATCCACTTTATATTAACACTTATTCATTGCACATTTTAACTTAATGAAATGTCTTATTTTATTGAAAAGATACATCTTCCCATTACAAAAATGTGTCATAAATATATTAACATATTTTAATAATTTTAAATTATTGATGATTTTGAAAATCACCAATAATTTTCCCTCATTTTCACAATCATCTAACATTTACCGGTTAACCTTCTTCTTTCATTCTTTAGACATATAATACATAAGTATAGGTGTCTTTCGAATTGAAACTTACATAGTCTAACACTCATGAATTGTCTTAATTCATAATAGACTTAACTTTGAATTATAATTCGTATATATGACAACTGTGGGTGCTAAACATATTTTATACCTCATATGATTTTACATATACCCAACACATTTAAGACCATGTATTCCATCTTAGGAATTCATAAGAGAACTTATAAACAAATTTTTAAATCTCGTAGAAGCGACCTCCACTTTCCTCTATTATATAGGTGAGTCTAATAGATGCATTTGTATAACTTACATCTTCCAATGGGACCTAGACTCATTAAATGAATCATCCTACTTAAATGAATTATCATACCCTCCGTTTACCTCTCATACAAACATGTACTTGACCTTGAGATGGAATAAAAATAAAGATATATATTTTTTTTCATTTATTTATGTAAGTGCATAACATGGTTATTACTGTAAAAATTTTGCCATTGAAGTAGTGTTATAGATGTTTAGTTTATGCCTAATTGGGTTCATTTTGCAGGTTACCTCTCATTACAAAAACTTTAGACCATATCAATCTCTATGGAAATTCTCTCTACATCTCTACCTAGGATTTTTATACCGGAATTTGCCAAATTATTTTTTTTCAAGAACATAAATGATAATTTCTTTAGTTAAGAAAATTATTTTATTTGTATTCAAAATTTTCACATATTTTTTGAATACAATGAGGCAACTTTTGTATTTTTCAACAAAGCCACAATTTCATATGAGCATAATAAATTATCTTATATATTTTTCGTACCGACAAATTATTGTCACCATTAGACAATAATTTAAATAGCCACAATATATGTATAAAATATATACATAATTTATCCTTAATCAACAAGCGACAATTATGCGTATATAATAAATTATCACACATATATTAATACCAACATAATTTACCGACAAATCTTTCACAATGTTAAACTACTAATTTAATTCAGCAAATATTATTTTTCATAATTGTGCTCAATTCGATATTGTCTTAAGATTGTTGGAACACTTGTTGTAACATGCTTTAAAAATAACACAATAATTCTGATAAAATAATATCCACCTGAATCGAGTGATGTTCACTCTTTCCTTAAGACAATATTCGCCCCTT
>JAUMHB010064561.1:0-14109 GCA_032359685.1 Pittosporum tobira | reverse complement strand
TCTAGGTACGCGTTCAATATTATTTGATACGTTAGCCGTTTAGTTTTACCGGTTAGTCAACATTTTAAACATTGTTTTATGTGTTAAATTGTTGCAATGGTTTGCAGGGTCATCATAAATGAATGGGATGGATGGTAATTTTTATCAATTAATTCGGATTTTATGCAAAATAAGTGTGATGATCATGGCTTTGCTCATCAACATTATTTAGTTGTGATAATTATATTTTTTCAATGATGTATTGTTCCCTTTAAATAAATAAAAGAACATAATTTAAATCTTGGAATTACATGCTATGAATTGAACATTTTGATCAAAAGACTATCAGTTTAGACGGTCAGAATTGCAACAAGGAGGTGAATGCCAAGGGGAAGTATCACCAATACAAGTTTGTTCTGTTTCATACTTCGAGAATGAAAAAGCATATGTCCTCTTTAGCTGAAGTACTTTCCTTCATTTTTCCCACCATTCTTCAGAATAATGCAGGTCAGACAAACTAGTTAGACCGATTCACAAAAAAGAGTCATGGAATTGCAATTTGGGTGACCAATTATGTAATACAATCAGTTATTGCATATTGAACAAAATTTGAAACAATATATTCAACTGGTTTCAGCCAATTCATAAAACATTTTAACATAAACATTATATATTAATGATGAAAGGGAAATAGCTTAATAGTTGTTACAAATTATGCAGTAAATGAGGTTTTAGCTCAGAGCTTAAGATAAGGCCTTGAAATTCCTTACTCGTAACGTATTTTCATGATCTAGCCCAAATGACCGGCCTTGTCCAACATAGATGTAATTTTTTTAGCATATTCTTAGTAATGGTTTTTCTATATTTGTTTTTTGTTTATATTCTTATTATAAGTTTTTAAATGTATAGTTTACTAAATCTTATAGTACATTGGATTTAATTTATGTTTTTCCAACATATGTCACAACATTTTTTTGAAAGTATATGTTATCAATTGTATGATAAGTATAAGACTTTATACGAACTATTGATTTTTATTCGCTTAAAACTTATGATTTATTTTAATTTGTGAAAGTATTAAGCATTTATACTCTAATATTTAATATATGATGAATGAGCTAATTACAATTTATACCTTTTTAGCATCTGGTATTTGACTAAGACATTCAGTGAACGAACAAAAAAATTCAACCAAGTGTATGGGCACTTAAAGTTGGGTGAATGAACAAAAATTCTCAGTCAGCTCATACTAACAGACTTTATGATTGCTTATTTATATAGTATGCTAATTAGAAGGTTTAATTTGATTATAGAATTAAAGATAGCACAAGTAAATTGAATTTTTAATTAGGAGAATCATGTAAGATTTCTTATAAAGTATTTGTGTATGATTTTGCTTTCTAATGACACACATAGTGAATTATTTGAAAGAAAACTAGAAACCAGACTTATCAATTTCCTTCCATAGTGCGTTATTTTATATGAATTATTTGATCATGAATTATTCAGAGGAATTAGATAGTGGTGATCTGTAATGGGATCTTAGATCGACTATTGCAGGTAATGGTATGATTTTTATTTATTTTTTTTAAATGTTCAATATGAGTGATATCTGAAATTTCTAAGAAGGTACTCCTCAACTTGCCTAATTAGGTACAATCTGTAGGTATATGGTCCTCTAAATGACGATCTTCTGTTGAATCATTTCGGAGGGCTCATGATGTAGTTAAAGTTTGAAGCTTTTGGAATATTGGCAGGGTAATATCCTAATCCTAGTATTTTGCATGCTATTGCTATCTATGCACGACCATAGTAGAAGAGAGCAAACCTGGAAATGAATTCAATAAGTTTTGAATGTTTTTGATTAACATCAAAATTAGTGATTTAAATTATATGGAGTTCTATTATTGCCTTATGATACGTAGGAGTTTTAATTGTTTGCTAATCTTTGCGAGTATGCAAACGCTATAGTTTATAGTTTGATGTTCTCAAGCTCTTTCAAAGGATGAAATAATTAATTATTTTCTATTATTGTGCATTGAGAATATAAATTTTCAGTGTATTTCTAGGTAGATCTTTGTTCGTTTCAATTTTTTTTTATAATTATTATTGGTTATTAATTCTTTTTTTGAATGTTGTTCTTGTTGTTTTTATATAGGTCTATAAATGGTATTGTTGTAGGTGTTCCCGAAGCTGAAAACAGTGAAATTATGGAAAAGTAATTCTTGTTTTATCTTAATAACAATATGCCTACCTTCTACATGATCATTGGAAAGCCTTGCAGTTTATAATCTTATCGTAGCATGTAAATTGATCACATAACCTTTATACAACAAATGAAATATATGAGCACTCTATAGTATACGGTATGTCGGTGTGTGTGGGTGTGTGTGTGTGTGTGTTTTAAACGTCTGAGTCTCAAAATTCTTGTAACTCATATTTTAGTTTGTTACCTTGCCTAATGTTTGCATTGGTAGTTGTTCAGGGGAGATTCTAACTTGCTGGCACTGGATGACCTGAAAAAAGTAAACAGAAACTATAATTATGGGGTCTAATTAGTGGTAATCCTATTCATTAATGGACTAAATGTGATGTATGCAGAGCATTCATATGCTTTATAAAACTCATCACCATCACATGCTAACTTAATTTTGCAGCGCCATTCTAGTTTGTAGAGAGGGTTTTATGTTCTTTGTACAATTAAATGGTCAACTTAAGTGCAAAGCTAAATTCAGAGTCAGTTATTTATCCTAACTAATTATTTGTAGATGCCAACATTAAATTTGAATTTTAAGAGTTTATATGTGATATTTCTTGAAGTTTATTTTGGCATAAAACATTGTCATTGATGGTGGTTTCCGGCAGGGCTGCATGTGTGGGTGGACTGACCATCGGGTGAATCAAATGTACCTTGTTGATCATTTGGGCTGCAATTTTCTTTCTCAACTACAACTGAAAGTATAATGTGTTTCACTACAGATATGACACCATATATGACATAATCTTTCATGGAATACTTTGATAAGCTGACAAATTGAGTGTTAATATGTACGTCAAGATAAGGTAAATTCTAATCGCAATGGTGAGTTTCATTGGGCTCAATTTACGTGTGCTTGTCATGAGCTAAGACACCAAAGGTAATATGGTGTTCGATTATAAGTTTTATAGCATTTATATATTTATTTGGTTTTGCTAAATAGTTTTATAGCATTTAATTTAAATCATGTGTGAATAGACAAAACCTATGCTAGTATGTAGGAAAGGAATCGTAAAATTAAACGGCAGATAAAAACACAACTTCAATGCGAGCACCTTAAATTAATGGCAAGGTTTAGAGATTCATTGGGTCCATTTTACAAATACCTGCGTGATTTTCTCTTCGTGTGTGACCTTGCCCAAGATCTTTCCCTCAGATTCTTAAGTATTTCTCTATTCATACGTTGCCTATACCTCCTTCAATCCTTTAATTTCTGCATTTTCTTTTGTTTTGGAGTCTCTGCCTTGCCTCTGTTTGATTTATGAGTCTCTTGGGCTTGAGGAAGAACTGATATCTTCGTAGTTCATGGTGTGTTTTATGTGACACATGATTAAAAAAAGACGCAACAGAGGGCTAAAAGAGGAAGACAAAGGTGACAATACATGGGAAGCAGAAAAGCTTTAAGGATCTGTAGGAAGAAGTTGGAACTTTTAGCATTCCAGCAAAATCATTTGATTGTAGTAGCCTATTTATTTGACCTATAATTAATAGTTAGCTGATAAGGCACATGTAACAAATGCTCTATTTAATGTTGTAAATGCCCAGCTCACTGAGTTGGAACTGAGTCAAGCGCAAAATCTAATTATGTTCTTTATGAGTTGCATGAATGAATATTGGCGTAGGGTTATATTTGTCCAAAAAGTGGTAAAAATGCAAATCAAAAACCTAAACCGAGTTGATGAGTTTTTACTTGCTTGTGTTTTTATATATATTAGTGTGAATACCCGGCATTGCTCGGGCTGGATACATTTCTTATAAAGTAGACAACTTAAGTATATTTAAATAAGAGATTTATTTAATATTGCAAATATTACACCTTATGTAAATATGTCTACTTCTCAATCCTCACAAACTACTTGCCGACAAAATATCCCTTTGTAAGAAAAAAGAAAAAATGTTACTACTTTTTCACAAAACCAAACTCAGTATAAAAGCTATATATTAATACTCATTTAAGAAGTTTTTCCAACAAAGGTCATCAGAAAGAGTGATATTCACCGTTGAAAATTGGATAGATGGTGTGGCATTGCCCTTCAGCTCCTACTCATCAAAAAAAAATTTAGAGCAGCTTTAACCATAAAATTAACTAACAAAATTACAAATTTTCATGTCCGCTAAATAACACTACAAAATAGTACTCCAAATTCTAAAAACTAAACTCACAATATGTTTTGTATAAAAATTAGAAAATGAAGAGAGCTTTACCTCTTGGGATGACCACCATCATTAACTACCATTATGAAGATGATTTATTAACAATCATTTTAACATGATGCTTTATAACAACCTTGTAACTCTTCTTTGACAAGCACCTTTCTATTTAAACCAAATTCTACAATCAAATATACCTAATTTTCAATAAACAAATCAAAATCTAGCCCTTCATCATAAGGAAAATCAATCTATGAATTCTGCAGAAAGAAAAAAGGAAGCAAAAGTAAACATGTGTGCATCAAGCATATAGAGGCAAAATTAAACTAATTCAGTCAAATTTCGGGTAACACGAAGAAGCAAATAAAACAAGAAAACAAATTATTGGCTAAAAAATGGCCAATTGCACATGAATTAAGACATAAAATAATTTCTAATTCACAAAAAAATAAGAAGGCAATGTAAAAAGTCTTGTGTAGCATACCTCACGATCAAGTACGTGCCCGACTGTGACTTTGCGATCGGGGTTGTCAGACATTAGCTTAACGTCCTCTATGTTGTCTATTGGTTCTATAATGGGCTGACTATACCTTTCATTAAAAGGTTCAACTTGTATTGTCATGATCGGCCTTGGTGGTTGATTTGCTTAGAGTGCCCATCGTCTTTGCGATCGGCCTTGGTGGTCGATTTGTCGACCTTCCAGGTCTTTTCGGCTTCAAAATTTTCTTGTCCCTTTCTAGTAGTTGGGGTGTACTGGTACACTGGCTCGTCCCAAGTTCACTCTCGACTTTTGCTCGCTACATTGTTTCATACACGTCGAATGGTAGTGTGTTGATAATGTCAGTCCACAATGTATGAGATCTTCGCTTATGCAGTCCTATTCGCAAGAATACTTTAGCTTGTTTTTTGTCATGTTGGGCAATTTGGATCATTGTACCCTTGAAACGAGCAATGTAATCATTCAGGGTGATCGGGATTAAGTGCAAGTTGGATCATTGTACCCTTAAAACGAGCAATGTAATCATTCAGGATCATCAAGATTAAGTATAAGTGTACACTAATCAAATTATAGTATAAAAGATTTATAGTTCCAATGGAGATTGATGTCAATTATATACCACGATTTTAGTTTCTATTTTATATAGAAAATAATAAAGATTTTATTTTTATTAAACTAAATTAATAACTAACTGTTCTAGCAATCAAGTCTAAACTAAATAAGAGATTTAACAATATAGATAAAGTATGTTAAGATTTTGACTTCACCTATCTAATCATAATTTATGGTTTATCGACTTTATTATGCAATTTACATTAATTTGCCATGTTTACGATAGTGAAATTTTCTTAACTTAGATACTAGTCTATTTCTAGTGAAAGTATCCCTACTCCAATTATTAACCCAACATATCCATATGTGAATTTAAATAATTAAGAGAGCATTAAATTCTATTGAATTCCTAAATTTGTTAACTGTTCTTAAGTTAATTACTACCGAAACTATACAAATCACTTTGAACTATTTCTAACAAGATTTAATTTATAGCTATTATTCAATTGAGCTATTAATATATCGTCACCATCAAGGCCTTAAATATATTAGTTTAGGTCATCTAACTAATGACCAATTAATTAAAAGTACTAAGAACATGAACCATAACTCATAAAGTATGAAAAACCAATATAAACACATGATAAAGTATAAATAAGCATCTCAATTAATCATGGATATGATTCATTTAGTCTTAGTATAAAAAAAATTAGAACATATTTACACTACAAAATACAATAGAAAAGATTAAAAAACCCATAAAAAGTCGTCAGGAATTCTTTGTTGATAGCCCTTAGGTCTCTGCCTCCTTGAGCACTTGATCCTCTACAATGTATGGTGTATAAATTGTATGAAATGTGTGTTCTTTTTTGAGCTAGGAATGGAGTTTTATAGCTAGAACTGAGGAAGTTTAACCAAAATTGAGTTCGATTAGGATTCCTGACAATTTTTGTCATTTCGGGATTAGTCTAGACTTGATTTTCGTCCAAAGTAGTTTCTTTTAAGCCCAAATATTTGCGAAATAAGCCCAACAAAAAGAAAACAAGTCCAATTCTCCAAATAAAACATTGTTATCCCAACATAAGGATAATAAAGTCAATCCTTACAAATTTAATAATAAATCAAAATAATAATAAATAAAATAATATATCAATTAAGTACTTATCACAATATTCCCATCTCTTCGCATGACTCTAGTAAGGGCAGGAGTTTTTAGTGGTTTGTAGACATCACAGCTGAATTGTTCTTGGAATTTCTTTTTCAATTCAACAAAATTCCCGATCAATCAATAAGGCAAGTGCTTGATGACTTGAATTGCGGTTCTTGACAGTGTGGTGACGAACATGGTGCACAGTGTAGGCGATCAGTGCCCATAGACTCTTATCTTCACTTCGTAATTGACGACGTGGTCAAATGATTAGGTGAGACTGTCATAAGTAGGAAAATTGGGTGGAAGCTCAAGATGTACTGTCTTAGCTTTTTCTTCCAATTTTTTGGTGAATGGACAAGTTGTGACTTGTTGCCTAGGCATCAGGCCCTAATAAGTGAAGATTTTCTCCAGTGAGTCAACTTTCTTCTTGTACTCCTCATGCCCGTTACATCTAAACTGTGTGGGAGATGATTGGCTAGTGCGCCTTCTGCGACACTGAGGTGGGTGTGATGTCTGGCCATGTGACTTAGCCATATGAGGTGAGTGGTAGGACAGTCGCGATCACCCATTTGTATCAATTTTGGCAGATCGGTGTTGTGGAAATGTCTTTGCTCGATCGCGATGATTGTTGTGCTGCTCTTAGAGTGGTAGGACAGTCGCGATCACCCATTCGTATCATTAGCCTATTTTCCTCAAAAGTATTGAGGAGATCCTGAGCATCTGTATGCTCATCAACCTCTTGGGGCACTGGCTACTATCTTGAAGGCGGCGTCATCGAGATTGTTGTTGAGACACCATAGACGTTGTGTGAGAGTTAAGTAAATCAAGTCACTGTGAGTACAATGACTGCTTTTGATTGAGGTGGTGGCCATCACGACGTTATTCATCTCATAGTTGTTGCTCAAAGCTGATGGGGACAACATTCTATGCTTTACTATCTGTAGCATTAGCTGGAACATTGGGGGTGATGTAGACTTCATCTTGATGTGCCATTAGAGTGGGTTGTAGGGATCAAGGTTGACTAGGTTTTTTAAGAAGCTAAGGATGATCATGGAGATCTTCCTTTTCCTTCTAATGCCAATTGTCGATGTATAGGATCATCAATATCCTCCTAGAATGCCTTATGCTTTACTTTGAAGAACTAGGGCTCTTGATCAATAAACTTAAAATATGAGCAATAAGAGGCGTTACAGTCTCGTTTACCTCTCTGATGCTTAAATCAATAATCAAGAGAAAGACACCAATAACTAGTTATATTAAAAGAGTGTATGAGAATATGATGGAGAACGTACGACCGTAAGAGAGGGTTTATATAGGATCCCTTAATTTGGTGTTCAAGCTAGGAATTTAATCAACATATTAAAAGCTATACTTGAAGTACGAGAGCTGAACACGAAGTATGCCAATACTTGACTAACACTATTGGTGAACACAAATAATATCAACACCCAATTATTATCTTTCTTACATACAAATCAAACACACAAGCTCTCTACAATTTCCTTCTGAGCAACCCAATCATAGTTCATTGTCTATAACGTAATTAATTCATAATTTCTCTTTATTTACCACAGTCACTTAAAGTTAACCTCAACTGAACAAATATAGACCTATTCTTATGGTCATATAATATCATATCAATACTCGATAAAAAGCTATCTTAACTCCATAAATCCCAAGGAGTAATCCTTACACCAAATATCAACAATACAATCTAACAAACTTCTTTTTGAATTTGTAGGTCTGTTATCCAAATCGTCCAAATCACAACAAACAATTTAATTAGTTCTTGAATAAATCTAAAAGACTAACCTCTCATACAAAACAAATTGACAATGGTATCCTTAATAATCTTAGAATCCCAACAATGAAGCTAGAAATGGAAATACGAAAAACCTTTCTAACGTTCACAAAGAAGTCACTCAACTAGTATCTTCCAAAACTCATTAAGATTCTTAAAAATCCTAATTTGTTTTCCACGAACATAACTGATAGTAAGACATAACTAAACTACGTACAATGCTTTATAGGTTTATATACTTATAATCTAATGATCACAATCAATTATTCTAAACTAGCTTAACAAATAATACCCTGTAATTATTTCAAAATACTAGTTGAGTGACTTCAAAATCCCCAACATCCTTAACCGCTTCTAGTACGTCAAGATAACATATGTCTTGGAGCATAAAAATCAGTAATGTATAACATTTAATATATCTCTTAAGATCAAAATCTCTAAAATCCCAATTTACAATGTTCCGTTCTTAAGTTCAAATTTCTAAAATTCCAATGTACAATGTTCAATTCTTAAGGTCAAATATCTAAATCCCAATGTATAATATTCAATATAATTCTAAAGGTCCAATCTCTAAATCTCAATTACCAAAAGGTCCACAATCCAACAACTACAGCTTAGAGAACTTTCCCCTTTTCGCCATTGTGGGATAATACCAGTTGCCAAAATAAAACTAATTAAAATCAGAATCTCATATCTAGAGATTATATCTCATAGCCAAACAAAATATAACAAATGATACCAACAACCTTTGTGTCCCCACCTCCGGTAAAAAAGTTCAGATCTCAAAGCTTATAATTATCAAATCATAGACTAAGGTCAACCTACAATTAGTTTATAGTCAAACCAATTCCAAATGCACAATTCTCTAAATCACAAAAGCCACAATATTCTGATGTCACAACGTCCTAAATTTCAAAGTAGTCACAATATCTGAAATTTCATACTAGTCCATAACCCAAATTCTATGATATGTCATACGTTATTAATCTAATTCTATTAGAAACTAAACCCAAGTTCATAATAGTCATAATATCCTAAAGTTTACATAAGTCTAGAAGCCTAGATTTCAACAAAGTTAAACTCTAAGTTTCCACATTATATCAAGTACATTATCTCTACATACTAGTGGTGTACTACCCATAACTCACATGTCAAGTCTAAGAGGATATATACAGAATCATAAACTAAATTCTGATACCACCTCTGTAACACCCCCTTCCCAAACTATAAGAAAGGGACACTAACAAACAAATTAACCTCAAAACGTATACAGAGCACTAATGTCCATAAATAATTAAAATTTAAAACCATAAATTAACCATTGAAAATCCTTTAACTGAATAACAAAGGTGGTAATCCTCACAAATCTCGTACATCATAAAAATCTAATCAATTCTAATGGTAGCTCTCTTCACATAATCCAAATCCAATTGCACAGTTTACCTATTATCATAAGAAAAAAAAAACCGGCTGAGTAAAAACTCAATGTAGATAATATAAAAGATATAAGAAATAGACGCTAAAAATAGATGAGTAGAACCTACAAATAAACGATACAAAACAAAATCAAATGTACACTTATAATGGTTGAACCAAAACTAAGGTTAAGGATATCAAACCAAATAGTAACATACCGAGCTCAACACAACAAAAAGTATTTGATTGGGATGCTTACACAGAACGACGTTAGTGTGTATTGTCACATACCTCACTAACCTGCACATATATCACAGATATAATAGGGTCAAGCCAACATATCCCAAAAAAGTCACAAATAACGACCAAATAGCTCAATGGTATGTCTGTGAGTACCCATCGTATGGATACAAATGGTATGTATGTCTATGCTGCTCCCCAGAGAATAAATGGATACGCCTTCATATCCCAACTTGTGCCAAGAAGGGCATGGAAATAACTCAATGGTATGTATCAAACCCAAATTATATATATCAAATCAAATTAGCAAATTAAATATAAACAAATATCACAAATGGTTCTAAAACAACTACATAACATATGAATAGAGAGTATAGCTATCCGAGAAGTCAAGCAAATGAAAGAAATAGAGTTATAAAATAAAAATCTATACTCCACAATGGGCAACCAAATTAACAATAAATATATTCATACAAAATGAATATAACTGAAAAAGAGGATATCTGATACCTAGTAATCAAATGCACATATGCTTGAATCCATAATGACTCACTCTCAAAGTCCGACCGTATAAAAGAAAGCCTTAGTCACAACCACAAAGATTCTCCGTATTAACTTTACACATCATATTAAATACTTCTAAACTAACCCAAATGTTCATTTAAGATTTAAATAATAAACCACAATCTATAAAATTTATAACCCCAAATATGTCCAAATATTCTTAAAATCAGCCCAACAATCTAGTCACATAATCCTCATCTTGAAAATAATTTTATAAATATGAAAATATCATCAGAAACTGCACTTCAAGAGGTCTAATTTAACCTGAAGAATAAATCAAATCAGATTCTAAATCATAAAGTTATAAAATTTTGAAAATAAGAAATCACTGCAGAAAATTTGTTACAGTAGTTATCAAAAGTTTCATTATATGACCAGTTTAAAGTCATAACTGATAATAAGTCAATTATAGTATATTCTTCAAGGATTTCAAAAACATAAAATTTGTTTAGTTTCAAAAACCGACTATTTAGAAAATGAATTTAGAAAATAGGTGACAAAATTTGTCAAAACAAAAGTTACATCAGAGACTAGTATTACAAAATTTGAAATTTAATAATTTATGTTATCTATTTTGAAATAAATAAAGAATAAATTTTGTTGATAAAATCAAGATATTTTCACAAAAATAAGAATCAAATAATTTAACAAAATATAGAATTTTATATGATTTAAACAATGAAGTATATCAAAACTCGTCAGTTAACAAAGTAGTTATTGAAATCGCTATTTTAGTCATATTTAGAAGAGAATTTTCAAAAAACGTAAAACATGAAAGTTGTAGATAACTGAATAGTACTTTTACAAAATCAAGAATCGATCAAATCGGAGTTATAATAAAGTTCATACGAATTTTACTACATGACTGAAAATTTCAAAAGAATACTAACGAATTCGGATTAACAAAAGTGAAGAGAACGGACGCCATATCTATAATAATCTCCATCAAAATTCCAAATTCTTGTTGGAAAGTCTCCTAGTCTTTCATTCTTTCTCTCTGCAATGCTCTCTCTCTCTCTTCTAGCAGCCTCTATTTTCCCGATTCCTTTGAAAGCGTACATCTTCTTACCCTAATCCTAATATAAGTGTTTATTTATATTTAATATATTTATTTATTTATTTTGTCTAATATAATTCTATTAACAAATTCTATTTATTAAAAGCCCAAAAATAAGATTTCACTAATAGATTTATTTTATTTTTACTAAATCTCAAAATACTAAAATTTTAACCACAAAAATAACAAAAGTCAAATTTAATCAAATATTTTTAACTCAATAAAATATAATTTAGAAAATATTATAAAAAATATTGTTATTAAAATTATGGAATATTACAGTCAGCCAGTTGTTAGTATATTTTATGTTTTATAAGTAACTCTTGTCAGTATATTACATTATTTTGGACAAAAAATGTGGATCATGGGCAACCCAACCAATTCTTGGGCACAAAAGCACCTCAAAAATGTACAAGAGCAAACTGAAATTGGTCCTGTTTAAATTTGTTCTAATTTTAAAGACTTGATGCAATTCTTTAGAATCTTGATATAATCTAGGAAATAGTACTTTGGATTTGCTCATCTAAAACTTTTGAAAGAGAACACAAAGTCTGCAACGCCAAGTGGTGGATAAATGGAAGAGGCGTACGGAGTATCCTCTAGTTTGCCTTTCAAAAAGAAAGATTGGCGAAAGAAAAATTAAACCAAGACTGTCTGGACTCACTAATATGGGCATAATTTTGTCCTATAAAATATGAATCAGACAGCTGACTATTTGTGACCAAGTAAAGTAAATCAAAAAATTATACGTACAAGCAACAGAATACAACTAGAACAATCAAATACCCCTAAGCAAACACTGATTTCTATTAAAAACCAGATATTTTTGACCAATCAAGGGCAAGGTATGACTAAAAACTGGCATTTAGTTTTTAATGAGCAAACTTGAGACAAATATTAGATCGCATGAAGAGCCAAGCCTGAGCAGAACCCGAGCCTGTTCGTGAACAATTCCAAATATATTACATTCATGAGCCTTAACGAGCCAAGGTTATTGAGCTCGGCTCGTTAAGTTAAATGAGCTTTACATGAGAAAAGATTGAGCTTGTTTGCAAAACTTAGCTCATTTAACACCTCCAACGAACAAAAAAGTTGAAAATGTATACCTTCTGATGCTGGCACTTTGACTCATGCATCACAAACCCAACTCATTTCCAATTCAAAGGCTTTGTCCTTGGCCTCGTCATGTGCTCCATAAATTCTGTTTAGCAATATGAAGAATTCTCAAAAGCTATAACAGAATTTGGTAGATAAAGAAAATGCGAAGAGCAAAATAAAACAATACAAACCACCGTCAATTATATGGTGCAGGTTTTCATATAAGTATAAAAAATGATAGCTACAACATTTGTACATACGAAATGAAGAATTTGTTTCTACGACTGTACGAGAATAAATTAGGTGAATAGCATATAGTTTTAAAAGATTGTGAGACTCATGTAAACATAGAGAAGAAGTGTTCTTCGTATGCATCTGGTTATGAGTCAGCATTGTAAGGCTGTGACGAGGCAATATTAGCAAATCTTTAAAAGGCTGTCATGGCATTGAAATGATAGCATAAAAAAAATGCATTTCCATTATATCTTAAAAATGACAATTACCATGTTAAAATCACACTTACATCTTAGCTACTTCAATAAACCCCTTGCCGGCAAGTCATATCAGATGGCTTCAGTTTCTCAATATCTCTGCGCACAAAATTATTCAACTCCATATCAGTACATTAACAATATATATCGATCAGAATGAGGAAAAGACCATAAAATCTTGCAACTTAAAAATAATCTACACATAACTAATCCAGGATGGACAATAATTGTCAGAAATCGAAGCATGAAGAAAAATACAAAGTCCAGAGGACCTTACGGCCTGATTTACGGTTGTAAACAGAATGTAAGGGAGATTATAGGTGTAAAACAAGGTGTAAGGTTAGCCGTGCAATTTTTCGCGATTTTTGTTGACTTTTTCTGAAAGCTTTGACTTAGACGGTTTTGGGTTTTTCTAGAAGCTTTTTCACATGGACCAAAACGGCAAACATAATTCGAGTCAAATGGTGAGAAGTTCCAAGACTTGTAACTATATAAACTCCCTCCTAGTTGCTGGAAATTATAATCATACAATCGAGAGAAGATTAGGAGCTCAAAGAGGCAGAGACTGGAGGGCTATTAACGAAAATATTATGCCGACTTCTTATGGATTTTCTGTTGTATCTTTTAACTTAATTATGTTCTAATTTTCTTTATTCTAAGACTATACAAATCCTATTCATGATTATAATTGAATGTTTATTTAGACTTTATCATGTGTTTATATTGATTTTTCATACTTATTGAGTTATGATTCACGTTCTTAATGCTTTTGAATACTTGATCAATATTTAGATGATCTAGGTTAATAAATTTAAGGACTTGACAGTGACGATTTATTAATAGCTCAATTGAAT
>JAUMHB010064539.1:0-14111 GCA_032359685.1 Pittosporum tobira | reverse complement strand
TATATATATATATAAAATTAAGAATAAAAGCTGCTACCAATACGAGACATATATTCTTTGGATATTATATAAAATTAAAAGTCCTCCAAAATATAGATTCAATTTTCTTCAAAAAATTGCTATACCACCGAGCATGAAAATATTTAAAGATTTTTGTTTTGGTAAAAAGAAAAATATTTTAAAGAATTGAAGTTACATATTATATAATAATAGTAGTATTAATTTATTTAACGAAATTATAAAGTAAAATTAACCGCTAAAACCAGTCGCCTTGTAAGACCGACTGTACAATCCAAGCAAGCGTAAATCCAGTTCATCCACAGCGGACAGAAGAGAAGAGTCTTCCCTGTTTCTGCTGCCACTCTTAAAACAATATAAATACTCATTTTCTCTCTCTAGGAAAAACCCGAAGCCTCTCTCTCTAGCTGTACAAAGCCGTCGTTTCGAAAAAGATCTGTAACAATTTTCACATAGCTAACTCCTCAGCATCATCAACTTCACGATCAGGTCAGTTATCTACCACTTGATCACTTGAATTTGTGAATCTTTTCAATATATCAGTATTGCTATATCAATTGCTCTAGATCTGATGATATTGTAGTTTGAATTTTGATTAATTGATTAATTTGATGTGATTTGTGGTTTTTTTTTTGGAAAACTAGGGTTTTGATTGGGGGTTTGGAGTTATGGCTAGTAGACTAAAGGAAGATGAGAAAAACGAGAGAATTATAAGGAGTCTGCTCAAATTACCGGAGAACCGGAGGTGTATTAACTGCAGCAGCTTGGTATGTTGTTTATTAGTAACTTAATGGAGTTTATGCTTTGATTTGCTGTGTTTATGTTTGTTATCACTGTTTTGTATTTGATTTCATTGCTCTTGTGGCAGATACTTTAGTTGTTTTGCTGTTACGGTCTAATTAGTTGTTATATTTGTGTCACTGTAGTATTTTTTCTTCATTATGCTTTTTCGTAGAATTCTTACATTTGACGTGCTATTGAAATTTAAATGGCATTGTGGTAGTAGTTCTCTCTATATACTTTGAATGAGTTGTGCTTTTAATGTTGTTGACCACTTTTTTAGGCTCTGGTTTCACTATACAGGGGTCAGCAGAAGGTAATTATATAGTGTCATTCTTTTATGAATGCACTTGTCCTGGATATTCATACATCATTGTGGTATTGGTTTATATGAAGGGACCATGAGAATACATGAGTCTCAGATATTCACAGGGGTCTGGTGACATAAATGTCGTGGTTTTAATTTATTCTCAGATCATATTGCTACAAAATACAAGACTGAATTAACTTATCTGTGACGCTATCCGATTAGTAAAGAAATAAACAAAAGTAATTTTCATGTGAAAAGAGACACTAGAAACGGGGGGCCAAGAAGTCTTACTTTATGGTAACTGGTTGAAGAAGAAAAATCGAAAAATAAAATAAAATTAGGAAAGTAAACAACTCTCAGAAAGCCAATCACATCTCAAATATTTTTGTTTTTCCTATTTCTATCAAATTCCCGGTAGCTGATGAAAGATGTCAGGATCAGTGATGATCCTGACTGTATTTTTATGCTTTTCTGGTAAATTGCAGAGGTATAGAGAGAGATTTAGAGAGAGAGAGAGAGTAGGAATAGAGAGAGGAACAGAGGTAGATTTAGTTATAGACAGAGATTAGAGACAGATTTTAGAGAGAGAGAGATCAGAGAGATCATAAAATAAGAGGGAAAGATTTCATTCAGCATTCATCATCCCCTAATACATCAGCTACCACTCTTATTTATAGGCTAACAATGCCTGCTAGTCACCTTAGGAAATAGAGTGCTGAGCAAGTTATTATTATAACAGATTACCAATTCAACTATTACTTGGTACTAATATCTGACATTACTCCCCCCTTGAAAATTTCTTCCATGTCCTCATGGAAGAGAAAAATCTGGAAAACTAAGTTTCAAAAGATATTCATCTTCCCAAGTAGCATCCGCCACATTACAGTTCCTCCACTGGATAAGATGTTGATGAACTACAATACCATTTCTGTGGATCACTCTTTGCTTGATTGATCTTAGAGGTTTCAATTGCATCAAGCCTTCATTGTTCGTCCATGGCAACTGATATTGAACTTTGACTTCACCAATATGCTTTTTCAACTGGGATACATGAAAGCTAGAATGTATTCTGGAATTCTCAGGAAGTTCAAGCTTGTAGGCAACCTTACCAACCTTCTCTAGAACCTTGTACGGCCCAAAAAACTTAGCAGCCAACTTCATATTCTTTCTGATAGCCACAGATTGCTGTCTATAAGGTTGTAACTTCAGATAGACCAATCTCCTACATCAAACTGTCTTTCAGATCTTTTCCTGTCAGCAAAGCTCTTCATCCTTTTTTGAGCTTTCTCTAGATTTTCTTTAAGGACCTCTAGCTGTTCTGACTTGTCTTTTAGTAATTCCTCCACTGAACCATTCTTGTTAGGAATCTCATAGTCAATATTAAGGTGTATAGGGTCAACACCATATAACGCCTTAAAAGGAGTAGTTCCCAGAGCAGTGTGAAATGTAGTATTATACTACCATTCAGCCATTGGCAGCCAATATACCCATTTCTTAGGTGTTTGACTACTCATACATTTGAGGTATTGCTCCAAGCACTGATTGATCCTCTCAGTACTTCCATCACTTTGTGGATGATATGAAGTACTAGTATGCAGTCTTTTGCCCACTACTTTAAACAATTGCTTCTAGAAATCACTCAAAAATAGTGTGTCCCTATCACTCACTATGGATTTTGGAAGTCCACGGAGTCTGAAAATTTGTTCAAAAAAAAAATAGTGGCTAAACCACCAGCTGTGATAGGATGGGACAGGGGTATGAAATGAGCATACCTGGAAAACCTATCAATCACAACCCAAATTATTTCATAACCCTCAGAATTTGGAAGTCCAGTTATAAAGTCCATAACAATGTCCCTCCAAGGACTCTCAGGAATGGTCTGTGCACCAGCAACCCTGGAGTCTTTACATGCTCAGGCTTCCCAATTTTGCACTCCTGGCATTTGGCAACCCATTTTTCCAGATCATGATTCATAGTGGGCCAGAAAAAATATTGATTAATTTTGGCCATTGTAACTCTTAGCCCTGAGTGTCCCCCTATACCTTGGCTATGCAGCTCAAAAAAAATATGTTTTCTCAACTCTCCATTATTTCCAACATACCATTTACCTGTGTATTTAAGCAATCCTTGTATCAGTTCAACCTCCTTTGGTTCCACAAAACAAGGGCTGCCTCAGTAATAAATTTAGAAGCTTCATCATCACCTTCATAGCTTTTCACTAATTGTACCAACAAAATAGGCTCTGCAACTGTCAAGTACTGGCAATTTCCTTTCAACCTATTATCTTTTGTCACACTTTTCAGTTGCAGTTTGGTCCCATCCTTTACAAAAGACAACCCCGGTTCTAGATAGTTAACTCTTACTTCCCCCAACTGTTCGAGCCATTTGATACCCAAAATAATATCCCAGTCTTTCATTGACATCAACCACATTGGAGCTTGGAAATCAATCCCTCCCATTGTCCAAACAAAACTAGGATACCACTTTTCAATCCACACCTCTCCACCATGTGGCATAACAACCTTGATAGGTTTAATTTCCTGACATTCCAATTGTAACTTATCAGCCAGGCTTTGGCCCAACAAGTTTAGGGTACTGGCCCCATCAATAAGCAGCAACAGTGGGCGTTGAGAACATTCTCCCTTTAATACAATAGGATCTTCCTTTTCTTAAGCTTCAGATATTAAGGCTGCTAGAACTTTAGTACCATATTCCTTATCAAATTCTACCTCTTCTTCAACCATTTCTTCAGGTTCAGGGTCAAAAATTGGTGGGCCATCATAGGTTGGAGGTTCTCCAATAATCATGAAAGATTTTGGTTTAGTGCATTGGTGGCTGCAGAAAATTTTTCATCACAATACAAACAAAGTCCTTTAGCTCTTCTCTCTTCCCTTTGAGCTGCTGTCAATCCCTAGGCTTACTGTTTTCAGCAGTGTTGGCTTTAGGATAAGTCAACATGGTTGACTTTACAACTGCAGGAACAGTATTAGCTCTGTTATGCTGATTGATGTTGGCTGTAAATCTTCCTAATATTCCATTCTTCAGTGTAGGAGTCTCATAGGACTTAGTTTGCTTGTAGGCCAATGCCAATGTTTGAGGGTCCAACAGTTTAACCATTTTCTTAGTATCCTCCTTGAGACGCCCAATAAAATTTCCTTCAAAAAACTCCTCAGTCTACTGTGGAATTTTATCCAATAATCTCCTTCTGAACTTTTCAAACTGATCATAGTAGCTGTTAACAGTAGCAGTCTGCCTCAAATCCTTAAACTGCTCAAACATGTTCTCCAATCCTGCTTCAGTAAATCTGTCAATGAAAGCTGCAGAAAATTCAGCCCAACTAACTCTCCTTCTTCCCACTTTGAAAGATTTGTACCAGGACTTTGGCACACCTTGTAAATACATAGCTGCAATAGGGGCTTGTCTGACTTCATTGACCTTAAAGATGCTAAAATACTCCTCACAATCTTTA
The DNA here is from genome assembly GCA_032359685.1 of Pittosporum tobira. NCBI lineage: Eukaryota > Viridiplantae > Streptophyta > Magnoliopsida > Apiales > Pittosporaceae > Pittosporum > Pittosporum tobira. The sequence continues at coordinate 9,534 of JAUMHB010064539.1, read as the reverse complement.
ATCCACTCCACTGCATCTTCTCCCTCCTTATGTACAGGGAGCACCAGTTTGAGATGCACTAAATCCTGATCATCATCATCTTCTTCATATGCAACTCTATTTCTAACTCCTTTCCTTCTCTCTTTCTCAGCTTGCTGTGGATTCCTGAATATGCGTTTTCCACTTCTTCTATCATCATCACCAGGCCCCATAGTGTTTTCATCTTCCGCATTTTCATTTTGATTTTGGAACAAGGTGGTAATGTGTGACATAAAAGTATCTAATTTCTATTCAATATCCATCAGTTTCTCATTGGTATACTCTCTGTAATTCAGAAAATCTTGTTGAAACAAATCTACCTGTTTACTTACTGAAATACTGGCCATCTCTGATTAGGAAATTTTGTTTCGAAAATGAGTTCTACAATGGATTAGAAACTCAGATTTGAACAGAATATCAGCTGGAAGTGTCCAACTGATTAATTAAGATTTGAGGAGCTTTAGTAGCTTTTAAGTACAGAATTGGATTACTTTGAGAAAAATCAAGTATCCGAGTCCGAAGAAATTGTTCAGATTGAGTTAGCAAAGCTTAACTCAACCTTTATGATCAAATGAGCAGGAACAGTTCTAGGTTTCCTAATTGCTGACAAATCACAGTTCTGTAATATGAATATCAATGTAATATTCACAACAGTTGCTGTGCTCGCAGAATTTGTGTTTATTTTTGATGAATTTTTTATTATGATGACTAGAATTTGATCCTACAACTGTAATGAATCGATCAAGCTATTATAATCTGCTGAGTTTGATGTTTTGCAGGTTATAAGAGCTTAATAAAATTCAATCACAGTTTGACTCAAGTTGAATTGTGTTGAAGCTAGATGATGATCGATATAGAGTCAATCCTGTGTTTTGAGTCAAAATCGCAAGTTTTGAATAGAAATTCAAAATCGCAGAATGAAGAGAGTGAGAATTTTGAATTGATACCTGAAACAATTCAAATTTTGGCGCGAGAATCTGATTTGAGATGCTGTGAGCTGGAGATTGATGCTTCTCCAGTTCCTGAGCTTGTGTTGGTGAATTTGAAACTGATTTGAGTTTGTGAGCTTCTGAATGTTGTTACTGAAGCTCCTTTTTGACTCGATCTAAACTTAGAATCTTCAGTGGACTGTTTTGTGAGCTGCAGAGCTGAAACAGTGCGATGAACAGTAACGAGAATTTGAGATTTTTTAGAGAGAGAAGCTAGGCCTAGGATAGTGCTCTGATACCAATTTGTCAGGATCAGTCTGTATTTTTATGCTTTTCTGGTAAATTGCAGAGGTATAGAGAGATTTAGAGAGAGAGTAGGAATAGAGAGAGGAACAGAGGTAGAGTTAGTTATAGAGAGAGAAACTAGAGAGAGATTAGAGATAGATTTTAGAGAGAGAGAGAGAGAAAGAGAGAGATCAAAAAATAAGAGGGAAAGATTTCATTCAACATTCATCATCCCCTAATACATCAGCTACTATTATTTATAGGCTAACAATAGTCACCTTTGGAAATGGAGTGCTGGGCAAGTTATTATTACAACAGATTACCAATTCAACTATTACTTGGTACTAATATCTGACAAAAGATTAGTTCACCACTATCTAAGGACACATCCTAACCACCTCAAATTTGCACTGAACTCAATTACATGTGTTATCCCAAAGTAGTTAGGGGTATGATGAACATGGATCAATGTCCGCGCATACACCACATATATAATTGTATGTGTGAAAAGATAAACAGAAAACGAAATAAAAATGTGAAATTAAAATAAAGCTAGAAGTTAAAACACCGCTGATGAGGAAAGCGGATCCCAATATTTAATTTTTATTCTTTATATGTATCATTTTGGTTGTAATTGATGTAATTAGGATTTTATTTTAATATCTAGTAGTTTGTGATAGTTCAAGTAGTCAGGGTTTCATCATCTTTATCTAAGCCCTTATGGTACTTTACTCTTTTTTGTCGAGATAAGGGGTTTTGTCTGTCTTCTTAATGTGATGCAATCGTCAGGTGGACACAGACTATTGATATTGAAATTTTAGAATTGAGATTTTTTCTTATTGTCTGTAGACACTTCTCTTCCGCTGTTGAAAGATCCTTTGGGTAGTGAGGTGCAGAGCCGCATCCAAGTTATTTTCCCTTTTACTTTTCATTTTCAATCGATTTATTCATTTCCAAAAGTTGTCCTGCATCATTGTGGACTTTTTGGTTGGATTGGTACCTAGATATTAGAGATGTTGGACATGGTATGTTTAAAAGAATTTAAATCCTAAGGAAAGCTTTTCCCTGAGTGAAGCTTTCGTATTACATTTGAGTCCAGATTCCTAGAAAACACTATCTAATTAGGCTACATGCATGAATGTGAACTCTCTTGTGGGAAAAAGAAAGAGTGGGAAAAGAATGAAAAATTATTCGGATTTTGGACTATCTATCTCATTGTTTGATGTAACTAGAAATCGGAAAGTCTTCTTTTAAGAAAATAAATCAAACAGACAAAGAAAAGGTGGTATGAAACCTTTTTCAAAATGAAGCACCAGAGAAAGTGATGTATGTAGTCATTTTGATGTACGACTTTGTAATTGAGTGCTTGACTTCTAAGATGTTCATATCTTCTGGAATTTTTGAATAGTGTTCCTTAATTGCATGATTGGATCACTGTTAATTTCAATATATCTCTTATATCTCTCTTTATTTGAAGTTCTTTGTGTTCTGGTTGCTTAATCTAGTTGGTTCTATAATTAATGGTTTGAACTTATATAGTCATTATGCTCTTGTAAAACAAGAAAGTAATTATGATAATTGGTATATGGATTTTGCATTGCAAACTGTACATTCTTCCAGCCTGTGAAATTGTAAGCTGACTAGTAGTTTGTTAGGGCTAACAGCCTAACATGTCTTTTGCCGAGCAGGGACCTCAGTATGTGTGTACAAATTTCTGGACATTCGTTTGCACAACATGTAGTGGAATACAGTAAGTGCTAATATGTTTTGGTGAACACAGATAAGAATATATGTACAGGGTAGAGAGAGAGACTTTATACAGTTCCCATATTGTATGATACTTAGTTAAGTCTCTTATTATTTTTTATGACTCAAAATTCAACAGTCGGGAGTTTACACATAGAGTGAAATCAGTATCAATGGCTAAATTCACTTCACAAGAAGTTAGTGCCCTTCAAGGAGGGGGTAATGCGGTATGCATACGACTTCCCTTGGAATATTTTTAATGTATTGTTGTATTATATTATTATTATTATTATTATTTATTTATTTATTTTAAAATTCAACTGTTGTAAGCCATCCCAGTTGAATCATTGATCAGATTAATCCTTTGTTTTTACATCCACAGAGTGCAAAGGAAATTTATTTTAAGGAATGGGACCCACAGCGAAATTCTCTCCCTGATAGCAGGTTGGTAGTGTATATATGATATGTTCTTTTTATACAACATTTCTTTCTGGATCTTTTGGTTCACACAGTCGTATGTTTGCTGTCAGTAATGTTGAGAGGCTTCGGGATTTCATTAAACACATTTATGTGGATAGAAGATATACTGGGGAGAGAAGCTTTGAGAAGCCTCCGAGGGTGAAGATGGTATGATAATCTCGTTTTCTTATATTTACAAGAAATTATTCTTCTCGATATATCATTTTAAATTATTCTTATTGAAGTTTTGGGTTTTTCAAGTGTTGTGATTTCGTAAGTGTAGTTGCCAGTTGATTTTGATAATTTCCTTCAACTGTGCACACTACAGGGTGAAACAGAGGATTTAAGTGAAAAGAAGAAGATGGACTCATATCAAGGTGGCTCTCGAAGTCCACCTTATGATGATGCATATGAACGCCGTTACAGTGACAGGCCTAGTCCAGGTGGAAGAAGTGATGACAGAAACTACAGAAATAGTTATGATGAAAGACGAAGTCCAGGATACGATAGTGATTATAGGAAAAGCCCAGCCCGTATAGAGGTAGTCAATGACTGGCGACGGGAAGATAGATTTGGAAATGGAAAGAAGCCTGAGGATACCAGAATCTCGGATGGAGGTTCGAAGCTTGACGGTAAGTCACCTGATCGTCAGAGCAATGTGGATATCTCTAGTCCTCCTATGGTCCGACCTGTTAGAGATATATTGGGAGAAAATGTATCCCCACTGAGGGTAATTGAACCTCCTCCGAAAGCCAATGGTGCCAGATCAGCTGATGGTTTGTTACATACGCAGGTAAGCAATTTACTTCTTTAAGGGTAAATCATATTGTTAACAGTTAAAGCATGAGTTAATCTAGTCAAATGTTTCTGATTGCAGAGGACTGCTTCTTCTAGTAGCTTGACATCCTCTAATGGGAACCCAGCCGAAACTAAAGTGGAAAGTTCTTTAATTGATTTTGATGCTGTTCCAGAACCTCCTGTAACTGCCACAGTGGCGCAAACCCAGCAAACCAGTGCGGGGCTTCCCATGGCACATCAAACAGCAACGCCCAACGACAACTGGGCTAATTTTGATTCAGTGCCAGAAGCAAAAATATCTCAAGCTCCTTCAAATGCCAATTTGGTAGAATCTTTAGTTTCAGAACTGTCCGTTCCAACGCCATTCCCTGGTCCTAGTAGTTCGTTGACTGCACCAACGGGTAATATGACAATGTTGCCCCCTAGTAAATCATTTGTTCCGGTGTCCCCTTTCGCAAGTAGTGGTCCCGCTGCTGCACCAGTAAGTAATGCAACTTCATACCCCCCTAGTGGGTTTTTATTCCCAGCGGCTGGTACTCAGCGTCCTACTCAACCATTTATGTCGGCGGTTGGTGGAGCCTCCGGCAATCAGGTAATGCTTTTAGACTGTAGTACATAATTTTCTTATGAAATATATTGAGTTTACTTTATTCCGTCCTGTGAATATTTTTCAGCCATGGAATACATTTGTTGCTCCAAATACGCAACTGCCTACCAGTGTGCCAGCTCCTACCCATTCTGGAGGTGTGACAAAACCCTCCACTGTGGAAGTCATACCAACTGGAAAAAGAGAACTCCCTGAGGTGGTTATGTTCTTTTCTTGTACTATATCATATTTTAAATATTGTAATCATGTTGGCTTATCTATTGTTTTCTGTGTCTTATTGTATGCTATGCAATATGTATGCAGGATTTATTTACTGCAAATTATTCATCCTTTCCTGCTCCAATGCCCGGCTGGCATACTGCTCCACCTCATTATGGCTATGGGTTCAACATGCCATATAACACAGCTGTGGTGGGTTGCAACGAACATGATTCTGTCAATGACTTGTTTGATGTCACTTTATTTATTTTATTTTTATCTCGTTATTTATAATCAGATGGGATGTTCAACTTATTCTAGAATGTGGGTTTTATTGTTGCAGCCTGTTCAAACTTTTTCGCAGTCACAAAAATCTTCGAACCCATTTGATTTCAACAGCGGACCATCTCCAGTGCCAGCTTCTACGGTATCACCCCTTTATTTTCCTTTATTTTTTTTTCTTTGGGCTAATTCTTCAATATATTACAATGCATATTGAGACTCATATTTTACTCATTTTTATTGGAAAGGCATATTCATTTATGCTGCTCTAGCATGAAGATTTAAAGAGTTGTATTTTGTTAAAAGAACAGATTCAGTGAGAGTGACTTGATGCAATTCTGTACCCAAAAAGAAAATGAAACAATGTGCAATTGAGTCTATCAAGGCAGTAGCTACTATAATGCATTCTACGACTTCATTAGTGACCTGACCTTCATAGAAGAATTTTGTTGTAACTTGAATATTCTTTATGAATATTGAGATCGGTTTTTCTTGTGGTATAGTTTCCTTCAATGTTACCATTGCAAGGGGCTTTACCAAACGTGACAGCTCCAACAGGCTTACAGCATACCCCGACGCCAACATGGATGCCCCCGCAGTTATCACATCCGATGGCAACGGCTTCCCATGCACAAACTTATGTAGCGGCAGTTCCTCCAAGTAATAACATAGCATCTAGTCCCTTCTAATTTACTACCGTTGTTACAAAATATATGAGCATTATTGAATTTTTGAGAAGTCAACTTTGGACATATTCAAATTACCGTGAATCCATTTATTTATTGAAAAAAATTGTCTTTTATAACTAATAGTAGTTTTTAAAATTATCTTTTATAACAATTGAATCATCTATAATCAAATTAATTCATGTAATTTTAAATATCGAATTGTTATAAGTCCACTTTCTAAAAGTCAATAATGCTCATATTTTGAAACCGAGGGAATATAATTTTCTTCTATACATCTTCTTAATCATAATGGCTGTTTCCTTGACATATATCAGGTTCATTCATGGGGCAACAAAATGTACCCTCTAACATGCCACCACCCAGGTAATTTCTTATTTCAGAATTGTGCTGTGATTTTTCACAAGCCTTGTCTGTTGGTAAAAATTTGTCACAATTAAAAGTTCTATTTTGACGTTCGCAGGCAGCAAGGAGCAATGGGATTTGGGATGGAGCAGGCTGGTTTTGGCTCCTTTATTCAGAATAATCAGCAACCTGGTGGATTATATTCATCCCCTGTTGGCCCACCAAATTCTTTCTCATCAGTTGGAGGAAATCCGTTTGGATAGATAAAGAACACGTTTTCAAGCCCATCTTAGGAGAAGCATCATCATGTTGCTTCTGATTGACCATTGGATGGAAAGTTTTGGTTGCTTTCTTATTGTAGATTAAGTTAAACGATGCATCGTGTGGCACAGATTTGTTCAGTTTTCTCCATCGGCTGTGTAGAACTAATGTGGGACCCTGTGAGGAAGCTTGTAAAGCGACGGGAGTAATGGAAATCTTCTTGTGGTCGTGGGCTTTATTGGTAGAAAGTATATACTACTTCGTATTGTTCTCTGCTGGGTGAATTGTGTTGCTGCTGGCCCTACAAATTGTATCATTTTTACCATTGACTTGTAATTTGTATTTTTTGACTTGTATGATTTTTTAATATGTTTTTTTTTTAAATTTTATTTTCATCTTTATTCTGATGGGACTGTTGGTAAGTCATGTTTATTAGACTGGGTTGAAACTTTGTAAAGCACACTAGTACGTTACTACTGTTGAAAGATGTTGGTATTTGTGTCGCGTTTGAATAAGATAATCGATAGTTCGTGTGTTCTCTGTTTACACAAGTGCGGCAATGTTTGCAAGGATTAGCATTTAGAAATCCACAGCCATCTGTTGTGTCAAAATAATGTTTTATGTTGGAAAAATTTGATTGGTATAATTGTAGTCTTCTTACGTTACAGTTATTGTTCGGTAACGGCAGGAGACCCTGCTCCTGTTTCTCGACTTTTACACAATCCTAGGTACTTTCTGCCATCAATGTCACCAGTTTTTTTGTTTGGTTTGTTCTAATTTATTTGTTAATTTTTTAGTATACTATTTTTGTCACATTTTTTCAATCTTATTTATATTTAATTAATTAATTTTCACATTGGAATTATAACATATTAAAAAATAAAATTCATGTACTCTCATTATAATTTCTTTTATTTCATTATATATAATAAATTATTTTCATTGCTTAGGATTAAAAGAGTATTTTGGAGAAATTATTTTTTTATGAACGTACAATTCTCAATTAGGACAATTGAATTAGAATGGAAGGAATATATTAGACTTAGTTTTAAGTTAAAAAAGTTCTTCATTTCATAAAGAGAAATCCCGGGGAACGCGACTGTTTGAATATGTGCAGGTTATTTATTTTGGGACAAAATGATATCTTCTGGTGGCTTCTTCCTTCCATTGAGCTCTAGTACTACACCTGTTTTTAGATATGAGAGTACTTTTAATTATAAAGAGTTTGATTTCAAATTTTATTTATTTAAAAATATTTTAAAATTTATATTTAATATAATTAATATAATTGTGAAAATTACAAAAAGATGTGCACGGGACTTGCCTAGTTAATTAATAAAAAAATAGCTTGAAGAACACAATTCAAAGTGTGTTCCTGAAAAATAAACAAAATATCAAAAAATCATGAAATTTGTGAATAATGGACTTTAGAGACCTAACACCTAAGACAACCCTAACCTAACCCATCGTAACGTTCCTTTCATTCTCTGCACGTGCAGATATCTTTCCACGGCGATATTTCGAGTCTTTCCATGGAGATCCATCAATCTTGGGCGATCCCACAATGGATATCAGGTTCGTCGTCTATCAATATTTTCTTGGTCTGAATCTGATAGGGGGAACCCCACTTTTAGATGGCTTTTATGCCCTCGCCTAGTTCTTTTATGTTATAACTTATAAGCATAAATACGATTATTTTTTGTTAGTTTAAGTTATTGTAGTAGTTGGTAACTTAATATATATATCTAAAATTTTAAAATTTGAATTTGGCCAAACCTTACCTTTTATTATATACATTGTGTACTTTAATTTTGCTTACTTTAATTATAGAGTTTGACCTCTTTTAATTTAAATACAATTGCAAGTGTTAGGCGAGAGAGAGCGTTAAGAGCATGAATTCATAATTAAATGTGTCGTGTTCCTATCCTCTCTATTTTTGAGATTTGATTATTTAAGGGATCATGCATCTTAGTAATTTGTTAGAACAAGAGAAATGAAAAACAGATAAGTAGAACAACCATTATGATTAAGAAGATGTATAGAAGAAAATTATATTCAAATAGCATATTCTTTTTTAAGAAAAAAGGTTCAACAATATATTTATATTGGTTCATAACACACTCTCATTTGTAATGTATAAATGAATTCAAATCGAAGATAATTAAATCAAATAAAAATACACATACACTACGCAATAAAGGACAACATACAGCCGGACTTGCACACCCAAATTTTTAATACTTTGTTGAGTTATTAGCTTATTCAATAATTAAATTTTTTAAGAGAGAGTACCAAATAATCTATTTATCTCGGCTCATGACTCACTTTTTCACCCGTACATGCAAGTCTCTCTCTAATATATTCCCTCTGTCCTAAAATAATGAGCTTAGATACCATTTTCATTGTCCAAAAAAATAATAATTTAACCTACCATTTTTAGTGTGTAATTATTTTTTTATCCTCACTTTATGTTATATCAAAAATCTCTCTCTATCATTATAAAATACACTTGCAAAGACAATCTTGTCAAAAAAATATACTCTCTCTTAAAAAGTTAATTTTCTTAATTTACGTATTTTTTATGTTTTACTCATCTTTTTTGAGACGGATGGAGTATTAGAAGTCCGGACTACAAATAATTTTTTTTGACCTTTGAAAGCCCTTTTTATATTTTGAAAATTCATGACTTTTGGTCTTCCCATCTCTGCTTATCTTACGATAAGTATCGTGTATGGTATGATTATGACACCTATTCAATGCACTACGGATAATAATGGAGAGAATAAAGAAAATATTTTATTGATAATGATATTGATATATTATGAAACAGAAAACATCATTTTTTTTTATAGTAGAGGAGTTACAACTTGATAAGAACAGTAATAGAGGAGTTACAACTTGATAAGAACTGTAACTAGAT
>JAUMHB010064506.1:0-14112 GCA_032359685.1 Pittosporum tobira | reverse complement strand
GTGAGTTCATTAGTGAAAAAAATTCAGTGATAGATTGGTCGGGTCTTTGTTTTTGTTCAGAAATTGAGCTCATTATCCGGTATTGATGAGAGAGATTGGTAGTGGTGTACAGATCCGCTAAAAAATTCCATATGTCATTTGCAGTGTCGTATCGTCCAAATTGCATATTTATCTCTGGAATGGATAAATTGGTAAACCAAGTAATTGCTTGATGATTTTTGCTATCCTAATCTTCAAGACGATCCTGAAATTTGGAATCGGTCTCTTCTGTCTCATTCTCCGAAATTTTGTTATCTCCAGTAATATATCACCAAATTTTCTTCCCTTTTAAAAAACTTTTCATGGCTTGGGACCACAAAACATAGTTAGAACCATTTAAAATGATCTGAATAGGAGATGTATTATTGCCTCTGTCCATTTTTAGTGAAAACACAACAAAAAATAATAATTTTCTATGGAATTTTACAAATAAAGTACTATTTTGAGGAGATGTATTATTGTCTCTTTCCATTTTTAGTGAAAACACAACAAAAAATAACAATTTTCTATGAAATTTTACAAAGAAAGTACTATTTTGACTCAAAATTAGTCAAAACTAATGCCAAAAATGGAAAGATCTCAACCAAATTAGTTAAGAACGGGTCTCAGATCTCAAAAAACTGGTCAAAAAGGCCTTGAACCGGCTGGTTAAAGTGCAAAACCGGTCTGATAATGCAGCAGACGACGTGGCAGCACACTGGTGCAAATGATGACGTGTCAGGTGACGTGGTGATGATGTGGCAAGATGCCGTGGTAGTATGGGCTGGTGTGACAGATGACTGGGTGCCAACGTGGCAAATTGACGTGTCAGCTGACGTGGCAGACTGTGATGACTGGATGATGACGTGGCAAGCTGACTGGATGTTGACGTCAGATCTCAAATCTGCAATTGGTGGCGCATGAGCAGGAGTCTGGGACCTTTTTATGGTGCGTGAGGGCACGTGAGAGGTTGGTTTGATGCGATCTTTGCGTTGTTCGATGCGTAATTTTACGAGAAACAAGTAGGTATATCGTATGGTCTTATGTGATCTCTTATGAAGGCGACAGAAAGTCGTGAAAGTCACTGAAGAATGAAGCCGATGATGGCAGAAAAGGGACCTTCAATGGAGGTCCGATGGTTACCAAAAAACCTTCGATGGAGGCTCTAATACCATGTGAAAGTAAGTAGCGAAAGTTTACGTATTTTTATTGAATGAATAATAAATTACAAGAGAAGTTTATATAGCAAAAAACCTAAACTCTAATGGACAAATAATCAGACCCATGGGCTGAGCCTTTTATTACATTAACACCACATTTTTTTTTGTTTTTTTTGTTTATATATACCATTTGCCCCTGGTACTCTTAAAAAAGTGTTACTACCTGATAATTATTACTATCTTTTTTTCAATTCAAAATTAGATATAGAGTTATATTTTAGTACCACAAAAAATTATGATATTTTTAATTTATTATATCATTTCTAAAAAAGGGATTATTTTAAAAATAAATTTTAATATAAAAATTAATTTTTAAAAACTATTATTTTTCCTTTAAATATCTCTGTTTTTTGAATATTGAACCATGCATGCTCAATCCTCATTCCTCACCTATGAGAACAGCTCAACAATTCAGTGCAGCCAATTCAAATTCCTTTACGAAGATCATTTTCGCGTGCCAAAGAGCTGGCGTAACTTGTCCTTAAAACTAATCAAATCTTTGCTTTATTTATTTATGCAACAAAAGCCAACAGCATCACTAGTGACTAATTAATGAGTTTTATCATGGATAATGTATTCTACCAAAAAAAGAAAAATTATGAATAATTTATTAAATAGTATTTAATATTATCAAATTTTAACAACCAAAATTAAATTTGTTGAACTTGAATCCAGTTTTAAAATAGGAGTTTTAACACATGCAATAAATATAACTATAACTCTATAAGAATCCCATTACAGTGGGTGCCGAACTGACGGTTAACACTGAACAGCAGAATGAATTGTCAGGATGATCAAACATTTAATTAACTAATTAATTACATAGAATTCAAGCTAAAACAGATTTATTCACTAATTACTATGTACCAAAATCTTAAAGAAATCCAACTCTGTCGATATATGTCAATGATTCCATTTTCTTTGAAAAAATAATAAACCAAAAATATTATTTTTTAATTAAAATGTAAAGAATATTTTGAATTTGGTGAACTTTTAGATGCATAACATTGGAGTATAAACAAAGTTTTAAGATTAGATATTAAGAAATACATTAAGAATCAATTTCCTTTTGTTTCGAAAAAAGAAAAAAGAAAACCGTTTGATATTCAAACTAAACTTAAATTTGCATTAACTAGTTTCAAAAAAAAAAAAAAAAAAAAAAAAAAAAATTCTTGGAAAATTAAGTCACTGGCGATGGATCAATCCCCATAAGGATTTGCATATGTAACATGAAAGACAATATTGAGGCGAACCCCAAAGCCTTGTAACGACCAAAATAAGCGTCGCACAAGAATGCTCCTACCAGGGTACCAAAGTTGCAATTTCCAGTGAAGATATTGATAATATTATTAGTTGTGATGGATTTCAAGTTGAACACAGTAATGAGGTAGACCAAGCTTGGAAGAGGTTTCAATTGTTCCCAGCTTCTCAAATGTTTCATTTCCTGCAAGAAAAATTATTATTATTTTTTATTTTTTCAAAATTTAAAACATCCACCTGCATGCAATAGCACAATTAGTCAACAAAAATCAGGGGCACAAATTAGAACATAGTGTTTATTAATGACTTTTTTTTTTTTTTTTTTAATTAGTTTATATTCTACTCACAGTTCCTGAAGTCTTACTTATCTCTCCAAGTATATCGTATAACAGTGATGATTTTTCAGCCCCAACTGGACCACATATTGCAACTTTCTGTCCCCTTTTAACTTCAAGATTTATATTTATATGTGTGGGAGTGCCCGACTTAGGGTCCCAACTGAAATTCCCATTTAGTATTCGAGTTTGAAAACAGTTAGATATTAAAACTAAGCTTAAATTTGCATTAACTAATTTATGTTGATCACCATTTTAGCATCATTCGTAATGCCTGCCGATAAATACAGATGTTATTTTTGGGTATAGATTCTGTGAGAAACAATCTGAGTACGCTGTAAATTGATGATACGGCTAACCTAGCTATCATAAACTTTCACTAATACTGTAAAGATCATGTTAGTCCTTTTTCAAATTCAGACATGGTTTACTCAATTCTTTCCGGTGGTGACTTTCAAAGGCATTTGAAATATAAATAAATTTAAAGTAAAGAAAGTTCCCCTATACAAAATTTATGCGGTAAGTATATGCCTTGTTCTCCCAATGAGCCAACTCATCATAATGTAAATTACACATACATGGTCAAAAGGAATTTGGATTCGGTAACGCTATTAATTTTTTTTCCTTCTCAATTATATAAGAAGTATTACATCCATGTAATAGAGAATTGTGTTAATGGATGCGGTTGTATGTATATCCGCGTTTGTATGCATTTTTAATGGATACGAATTTCGATAATATTCATTTTAATTGGATCTCGGATAATATTTTCTTTAACTTTCGAATATTGATATTGAATATTTTAGATTTGGATACAACTCAAAATCAATTAACGTTCCTCGTAATCATCATACATGGAGAAACTTTACAGTTATTTCACATCTTCTTCTCTCATGGCAAGATTTTAAGAACCTCCTTGTAAGATAATCCAGGAACCGCATGCTGGCAATTGACCTCGCGACTAGCTCCATTGTGATTCACGAATGCAAGCGCAAAACAAGGACTAGAAAACATTTTTTGAGCAATCACTTGTGGGATATGCTTACTGAATATTTCTTCTTTTTGTCCTATTAAAACTTTCTATTTGTCGCTCATCAGGCATCTGCCGCATATACTTTTGAAGAAATTACTAAATCCATCCCTATATAATAGCCGGTGCAAAAGAACTCAGTAACCCATGCATTTTAAAATCATGCAGACATCAAATAACAGCATGAATTACGAAAATTACGATCCTTTTTTCCCTGACCAGCCTGTGGTGGATCAATATCTCCCGGTATGGGCTAATTTGCCAGCTTTTCGCACAAAACCGGCCTTCATTTGGGCCAAAAATGGTTCAAAAAGTGTGAACCAGGGCTCAGTCCTCACCTATGAGCAGCTCAACAACTCAGTGCGGTCAATTTCTTCTCAACTTCTCCTCCCTTTGCAAAGAGGTGACACTATAGTCATTTTATGCTCACCAGGGCTCGAGCTCGTTGAGATTATTTTCGCGTGTCAAAGAGCTGGCCTTTTAGCAGTCCCTGTTATTCCTCCTAACCCAACTTTCACGAAAAATGACCATCACCATCTTGTTAGGGTCCTCTCCCAAACGAAGCCCAAAGCCGTGGTAGCACATTTTGATTATATCACACGTGTTAGAAAATATGCCTCCTCATCTTCAAGCAATAAGAAATTTTGTGAGATGCTACAAAAAGTTGGATGGATTTCTACTAAGGAACTTAAAGACAAGACGGTAAATTTGGGACATAATTCGTCATCTTATAATGGGTGTAAACCGGATGAGGTGTACTTGATTCAGTACACCTCTGGCACGACAGGGATTCCAAAGCCGGTTCTAGTGACAGCTGGAGCAGCTGCACACAACGTCAGAGTAGCAAGAAAAGCTTATGATCTTCATCCAAACAGCGTCATAACTTCTTGGTTACCTCAATACCATGATTGTGGCCTTATGTTCTTGCTACTAACAATCGTATCAGGAGCAACAATCATTTTAACATCTCCCAACGCGTTCATAAACCGGCCAAGACTATGGCTTGAGCTCATCACAGAGTACAAGGCCACTTGTACTCCCGTTCCCTCATTCACATTGCCATTAGTTGTCAAACGAGGAGGGGTTAATGAAGGAGATCATCCTATAAACCTATGGAGCATGAAAAACTTGATAATTATCAATGAGCCAATTTACAAATCATCTGTTGATGACTTTGTTCAAGTGTTTAGGCCTTTTGGGCTAAACCCTTTGTCTATCGCCCCATCTTATGGATTAGCGGAGAATTGTACCTTTGTTTCCACAGCATGGAGAAGTGATGATCACAATGCTAATAATTTCCCAAATTATAAGCAGCTTTTACCTAGTGCAAGGCTTGGCAGAGATGATGAAACAGTAGATATTGAACTCATGATTGTAAATGAAGAAACACATAAGCCTCTTGACGATGGGGTTGAAGGAGAGATATGGATATCTTCTCCGAGCAATGCCTTGGGCTACCTTAGCCATCCTTCGCTCACTTGCGAGATTTTTCAAGGGAGAATCAACAACAATGTTAGCCAATGCTTCGTAAAAACAGGGGACAGGGGACTTGTGATAGGAAAAGAGAGATTTTTGTTTGTCACTGGTCGAAATTCGGACATTATAAAGCTCGAAGATAGTGAAATAAAAGACATTCATCCTCACTATATAGAGACAGCAGCTTATAATAGTTGTACACGTTTTCTACGCGGAGGCTGTCTTGCTGCATTTAAGGTGTCACGAAGAAATATAGCTGTTGTTGCTGAGATGCAGAGGAATGCAGGAGAAATCGAGGTTTTAAGGGCAATTTGCGAGCGAATAAGGAAAGTTGTGATGCAGGAAGAGAAAGTTGAAGTTGGAATGGTGGTTCTAGTTAAGAGTGGGAATGTTCCTAAGACCACTTCCGGTAAAATACAACGATGGTTAGCTAAAGATAAGTTGTTAGCTGGCAGGATGGATGTGATCTTGCAGATGAAATTTTGCGATATTGATAGGAATTCAAGAGCTAATTTGGAGAGAATCTTTGGTGAAAGTGACGGGAAAACAGGAGGAAAAGGACGCGGAGAAAGTGCAGAGGTGCTCGTCTCACACACAAATGATAATCCAACTCGTCCATCCTTTCTCTCTTCTCTCTAGGAACCACTCTTAGGAGCCAAGATCACTGGGGATGAGTTCGTGTCAACCAGATGGACAAGCACAAATGCTTTAAGAGGTGTACAAGCAATCGTGCTCATCCATCTAGAAGAGCATGAACTTTTTCACTTTTTTCCAATGAGGTATTTTGGGTTGCAGGGCCAAGTTTTTGTGAGATATATGCATCTATGCATGTTAGTCAAAATCATATGTTACTTTTCATATAATTTTTATTACTGTTTTTGTGGTATGCTATGGTAGATATGAAGGAGCTAGGGTCAATTTATCTTGTTTTCATATATATAAAGCATGCATAAGCTTTTCCATATTCGTTAATCACTGGTCATTGCAATTTGCTCTGTAACGCTAAAATAATATCACATTTATAAAATTAAGATGATAATATTTTTCAAGAGCACCATAAAGAGACAATTATGTTTCCGAGGCGACAATAGCATTTGAGCAAAGATTGCAAATAGGGACTCAATTTTTCCCTAAAAACACCGTAATATATTTCGAGTAATGCAGTATTTCTTTGAGGCAACCTTCAAAATAGGGGCAAACATTCTCAGAATATTTCGAGGCAACATTCATAATAGGGACAAAAGTTCTCAATAAGACACCAAGTTATATTTCACCAACGATTTTTCCATAATATTCTACAACGTACCGCGACAAAAAAGTTACAATGACCAATAGCCTCAAAACTATTAGAAATCGCACAAGTCTCTACAATCGTAAATCTATTTGTATCAATTCTTGACTGAGGAAGCTGAGCCAACAGAAATAAAAAAGAAAGGAAAAATACTGCACCTACTGGGATTAGTATCTCTCTGCTCACCGATTGACCATACTGTCTCCAGTCTTCGGGTCTCAAAGCTGTAGGACACAATAATATCCGGCATCACCTGGAAATATAACAGCTGCAAATCTTCATTAAAAGCAACAGGCTGAATCCTTTTCCCAGACCACCCCATCGGAAATTTCATGGTCCCATTCACAGCATTTAAAAACTCCTTCAGCACAACAACTAGCTTGACCCGCCACATCAAATTGTAGTCCATAAATTCATCCGCTTCATCATCACCAACATATTCCCAAATATAAAATCCTTCATCAGCAGGATCACAAAAAATTATTCGCCCTCCGGATTCCCACAAGAGCTGCGACAAGTGCACATTATTATTCTTTTTTGCGGATTTATTGCTTATTGGCAATCGAATAAGCTTGAAAAAAAATCCCTCTCATCATCATAAATCGACAAACAAAAACTCCATACCCAATAAACTTTTCCCCTACTATAAACACTAGGTTTAAAACATTGTCCCAAAATAAAACCACCTTCGAGTAAAAGGTAAGTGTTCATAATCCTTGCTTCATTCTCTCTCCGATCCCAAGTTTTTGACGAAAACATCGTGTATTTAATTGTTTAAGTGACAAAATCAATTTGGTCGCGAAAGAAACATATAACCCTAAATTGATCATAGCGTGAGCCGTCAAAAATAAGACTTGTGCAATCTGATCTCGATGCTGCATGGGCACGAGGGAGAGATATAGGCTGATTGAGAAAGGGGCTTGATACATGGTACGTTCAGAAATCATCGACACGTGTCCCGTAAAGAAGTAGGCCGTTGCAAGAATCAACTAAATAAGGAAAGTTGTGGAGGAAAGATGCACGGAGGACAGGGTTTTGGCCTAGGGTTTGGTCACGGAGTTGGATGAAATCTGATGAGTGGATAGTAGGGTTCTTGTGAGTTTCCCCAAGAAAGATTACTAGGCCGGAGAAGGTTGTTAAGGGGTTTGAACGGCGTATGCGGCTGATGAAATCACACCAGTTTTTTGAGACAGATTTTAGCCTGATGCGGCACTTTAATGGGACAAGAAAAAATATTTCTTCTATGATCTCTGAACTTAAGTTTCCCAACTTCATGATTTCTTTATCTTCTTTTCTCTCTCTCAGCCGATATTGAAAGGCGAATGGGAGGAGCCGCTAATAGTAGGAATTTATAGCGGTTTATATATATATGTAGCTAAAACCCTAGCAGAGAAAACCCTTGATCAAGCTGTACGCTATACGGAAAGGCGGTTAGAAGAATGTGTCAGTGTCGGTACTGTAACTATATATATTTAACCAAGTAACTTTTATTTTTTATTTTTTTGGAAAAAAAAAAAACTTTAGGAAAAAGGATATATTAGTTGGAGAAAGTGAATTAGTGAACGAATAGATTTAGAGCATGAATTGGAATTTACTAATATATATATATATATATATATATATATATATTCGTAATCTCGAACAAAATTTTTAGCATTTTAGTGTGTTAGGCAACAAGTGCACCAAGTACTGCCTGAATTGTGATGTTAAAGAATAATTAAATCAACCCAAAAAATGTCAATGAGGAAAGAACAAAAAAGACGAGATCATGGGATTCTCTGAGAGTTGTGGGTTTGAGACACACCCCCAATACTTCAGTATAGCTTGCACTCGTTTGTTTGGATGAGTCTCAATAGAAATTTCCAATTTCTCGATCATGTACCCTGGTTTTATATTCTTCGAATGCCCCCTACCACATGGTTATAAAAATATATTTGATAGATAGGCCGGATAAATGAAATGAAAAGCCAACTAGTTTATATAGTCTATACAACATAAATAATGAGAAATTTTTTATGATGATGAGAGAGGATTTATTTGCATTATTTTTAACATTTGAGTTTAAATTTTTGATAGGAATAATGAGACCATAATATTGCTAAATTCACTATTTAATATGCCAATTTTATATATTATTATGTTTGATAAATTATTTTGAGCTTAATATACTATATATTTGCTAAATTCACCATTTAATATGCCAATTTTGTATATTATTATGTTTGATAAATTAATTTGAGCTTAATATACTATATCTTTGCTAAATTCAACAATCACTACTTCGCACGATATCAAAGCACAAACCTGAAGACCAAGATCACTATAGAGAGGTTTTACTGTTAAAATATGTACATGATTTGCCTACCATAGTGTTCCTACAAATAAAAACGAGAAAATATTAAATGAAAGTAAAGAAAGTGATAAATAGAAGGGAAAGTATAATTGTAAATTATATTTGATAAGAGATTAATTGTATTGTAAATTTGGTGAAAATATAATTACTTACTAAAAAAAATTAAATAATAAATATGTAAAAACCCTACTTTTTGTTTGAGCCATTACATGTTTTGTCACCATAGTACTACTCTATTTATAGATAAATTAGAGCATTAATTGGAATTTGTAATATCAGAAAAACATTTGTACATTAATTAAGTTAGTTCTACATTAATATATTATAAAAATATAGTTTCAAAACTTATAAAACATAATTTGAGATCTCAAAATTTATGGTCGCAACATAATAATACTTTTCAAGAGAACCATAGGGACAATTATGTGTATGTTTGGTTTAGTAATTTTTGGGGTTTTCTAGCCTTTTAAGTTTAAAACGCACAATTAAAATATGTTCAGCACACCAAACATTGTAGTCCAAACCAAACATTGTTTGACACATCAAATATTGTAGCTTTTAAATAACTGTTTAAGCCGAAATACACCGCACTAAAAATTTGGTGGTGTGAAATAACTTTAAGTTTTTGGGACTTTTCATGCATGATTAATTATTAAAAATATCTTTGTATTTTTAAAAACTTATATATTTCTCTTAGTTACCTTAATACCTTAATATCTTAATAAAAATATTACTCATATTAAAATATCAATTTTAAAATAAATATATTTTTTAATAATAACAAACATACTATCATAAAATCATTTGAAGATTAATAAAAACTTTGTGAAAAAATAAGACTAATCCACATATTTGAGCCCAAGACTCAAGTATTTAACATAAATTATAAAAAGGTAAAATAATTCTTATTATAATAAAATAATTACAATGTGAAAATTATTATACTTACAATAATTAAAAATAATAATAATAATGTCAAAATAATTAAAAAATACACATAAATCTTCAAATTACCATATTAGTTTAGGAAAAAATATTTTAAGAATAACACAAAACAACATGAAAAATTAGTATTAAGAAAATAAAAGAATAACAATAATTAAATATACTTGTGCTTTGCAGCTTATTTATAATTTTGACCCAAGAATATACTCGCTTTTGGAACTAAAATTTTAAACTTTTAATTTTAATAAATTGAATTTTAACGTATTGATTTTATAAAAATTAAACTTCAGGATCGCCGAAAAATATTTTTCTTACCAAAACAGAGATTTTTTTGGTATAACAATAAAATAAGCCCATCTAAAGCAAATCTGGCGGAGGTTTGGGTTTTCAAACTGAAGCTTACTTATGTCATCTCCATTGTCATCGTCCTTGTCGTCATCATCGTGATCAGCAGCCACTGGCGAGCTGATCTGGAAGATCAAGGAGAGGAGAAGAACAGCAAGAAAGAAGAAGCGGAGCCAAGCAGGAGCAGGGGCAGGCATTTTCAGAGAGACAACAAGAAGAAGAAAATCACACCACCATTGAAAGGGCAAGTGAAGAAATGGTTATTATTGGGGTTTTGCAGTTTGCAGGTGCTAAAAATGTGAGTGTCTGCCTCCGCCTAGTGGGTTATTATGATATGAAATGACTGAGTGAATGAATTGGGTTTACCAATACTGTACTACTGCTCAATTCATCAGAGTTTCTTATATAAACTGTGTTTTTTAATTTTACTTAATCATTAATTTTATTGGGCTTGGCTTCTTTGGTAGACGTTATATAATCACGGTTAACGGATTAAATGGGTCGGAAAAGATAGCGGATTTCCATGCTTCAAAGAAGTAGGGGCTTCTTTAAATTATAATAGTCTCTGTTTGTACTGGTTATGTGTGTGGTTTGAACTAAATATTTAATTTTTTGGTATCAGTAGATTTAATTTGTATCAATTTGCAACGTTGAGGTTCGATTTATCAAAATTAAAAATATAAAACTTTAGTTCCAAAAGCGGGTATATATTTTGGGGTCAAAATTATAAATAAGTCCGTGCTTTGCACATGTTTTATAACCTTTTATACTTATATAATACATAATTAATTTATTACAATATAAATGTATTTAAGTAATCAATGAAACATTAAGTAGATTGATATTGAGACAATATTTAAACGTAATATTTTTCAAAGAAAAATCATATGGTGTAATATATATATATATATATATATATATATATATCAACACAACAAAATAATTAATATTTTAGTCATTGTTTTTAATTTCAACCACAACACCTTTAATTTTAGCAAAATAATAATTATATTTAAGTTTCATTAATTATAAATCACTAAACATGATTCTACATTTTTAAAAACTGTTACGGTTGTACCAGTTATAATAGCCATGTAAACAAATGAATCCAATGTTTTCCAGAGGCAACATTAACATTTGAGCAAAGATTGCTAACGGAGACAATCAACATTCAAAAGATCGAGGTAAAAAATTCTCAATATTTGTTTGAGTTAACATTCACAATAGGGACCAAGACTTGACAAATCACTACGAGTTTCAAAACATTAATACATCTTGAATAAAATAAGCGAACTAAACTTCTAGAATCCATTTTCTTCATGTATCAATTTTTGGTTGGGTATCGATCGGAACCTAACCAAAGAATTAAACTGAAAAGGAAAAACATTGCAGAGACTGTAAGTATCTCCCTGCTCACCAATTGACCATACTGTCTCCAATCTTTGAGTCTCAAAACTGTAGGACACCATAGTCCCCGCCAATACCCGGAAATACAACAGCTGCAAGTCTTCATTAAAAGCAACAGGTTGAATCCTTTTCCGAGACCACCCTACCGGAAGTTTCATGGTCCCAGTCACAGCATACACAAACTCGTCCAGCTCGATAAATCTCTTGCACCGCCAATTGCAGTCCATAAATTCATGGCCTTCCTCATCATCAACATATTCCCAGATATAAAATCCCTCATCCGCCGGATCACAAAAATTTATTCGCCCTTCGGATTCCCACAGGAGCTGCGACAAGTGCACATTATTATTATAAATCTTTTCCGCAGACTCATTGATCGTTGGTAATCGAATAAGCTTGAAAAATCCCCCCTCATCATCATAAATCAGCAAACAAAAACTCCATATCCAATAAACCTTTCCCCTGCAATAAACACTAGGCCTAAAACACTGCCCGGGAATAAAACCACCTTCAAGAAGAAGATCCGAATTCACAATTCTTGCTTCGTACTCTCTCCAATCCCACGATTTTGGCGAAAAAATCGTGTATTTAATCGTTTTAGCGGCATAATCGATTTCATCGCGAAAGAAACATATAACCCTAAACTGATCAAAGCGTGATCCATCAAACATAAGACTTGTGCAGTCTGATCTTGACACTGCATGGGCACGGGGGAGAGATATAGGTTGATTGAGAAAGGGGCTTGATACATGGTACGTCCAGAAATCATCAACATTTGTCCCGTAAAGAAGTAGGCCGTTGCAAGAATCAACTAAATAAGGAAAGTTGTGAAGGAACGATGCAAGAAGACTAGGGTTTTGGCCTAGGGTTTGGTCCCGGAGTTGGATGAAATCGGATGAGTGTTTTTCCTTGAGGAAGACTACTAGGCCGGAGGAGGTGCTTAACGGCGTTGAGTGGCGGAGGCGGCTGATGAAATCGCACCAGTTTTTTGCGACGGATTTGAGCCGAGTGCGACACTTTAGTGGGACGAGAGAGAAGATTTCTTCGATGAGTTCTGGACTCAAGTTTCCCAACTCCATGATTTCGTTTCCAAACTCTATGATTTCTTTGTCTCTTTTCTTTCTATATAAGCCGAAATTCCAAGGAGAAAGGGCGATAACCGCTAATAGCTAATAGTAGAATCCTAGGGCTATACGCGGTTAAGTGCAAAGGCGGTTAGAACTTTAAAGAATGGGTGTCAATGTCGGTGGTATATTTATTTAGCTAAATAATTACAATAAAAGAAAACGTTTGATAATTTAATAATGAAAATTGCGAATACCTCTCATTTATTTTTCTTTCCTTATTATTTTTTTTTATAATTTTTCGGGGGAAGGATATTTTAGCTATTTGGAGAATATGGAAAAAATATATGTTAATGCCCATTTGACCATTGTTTAATCTAGTGCACACGTCTTTCAACTAAGCAATCATTTGGAAGGTATCGGTTGACCTGAAATACGGACAACACGGGGTGTTTTGACCCCGTTTCACTATTCAAAGTTTAAATCAGTGATTTGATCAATAATAAGAAATCAACAGTAATTATAGAGACAGAAAGTATATTGTTAGAGGTTCTGAGCTGAGATCGCCTTGACTATCGTAATGAGGAGATATTTATAGAAGTTCTGCTCTGGGCACAGAAGTAGTTGTGGGTCCCACCTGAGGGGACACATTTTCTTGGGCTCGTTGGGCCCATCGAGTGCTTGTTGAGCCCAATGTATGTCTATTGGGCCACAAGACTTTATGTGTGATCGGGCCCAATCTCGAGACAGTGGCCGAAGAGACAGTTCAGAATATGTGGTCGTCAACCCGAGAGTCTAATCTGCGCAGATGGTCCGGGTGGTTGGATGAATAATAATGACCGATTGTCCACTTAAATTCTTTGAAGATGCTGTAAATGAGTTGATGACGTTATCGTTTCTGGGCGGCCAACCTTGTCGTTTGGTTTACATGTACTGTGTTCTGGAGTCCTAAATTGTTGGTCATAACGCTAATTTGGATCGGTCTCCATCAATATACAAACATTTAATGTCTTAAATAAGTTAGGTCGGTGCATAAAATATATTTCATTGAAACTTTGATTTTAAACAGAATTGATTTTAGTTTCAAAAGTTCCTCTATTACAAGAAAATGGGTCTTACCTTTTTTCATGTGAGATGAAACCTTATGAAATTAGCAAAAATTCTTGTTAAAATAAGTAAATACTATTTCTACGAGGTTAGTTGCTAGTTTTACCAGCTCAATCTCTCACAAGGGAATGTATTTTATATATTTTTATTTTATGTGAGAGAAAATTCTGTAAAATTGATAAAGAACTTTGTAAAAATAATTGTTACGTGTCTTGTTTTAATAAACATAATTTAAAAACATGCAGGTTGCCGAATCGAATA
>JAUMHB010064505.1:22131-34186 GCA_032359685.1 Pittosporum tobira | reverse complement strand
TTTGTATTTTCGCCTATATCACTTATGACTTGTATATTTGTAAGACATGAATTTAATAATAAATTGGCAACCCAAGTTGGGGTGTAGATGCCCAGATTTGGGGGTGTCACACACTCTCTCTCATATGATATGTCTACATTAATCATTTGGCATAATAATTTATTCTTTTACAATGGAATAAATATAATTGTTTTATATAATATTTGACAAATTTTATTTTTTGTTTGTCCGCATAGTGAGGGTCCAACAAATACTAATTATTATTATAATTATTTTCGTACCATAAAAAATAATCATATTTTAATTTAAAATCTCTACCATAAATTAAATCAAATTTATTTTGTTTTCTTATCATAAAAAAGAATTCTATTCCAATTCAAAATCTCTAGCATAAATTAAATCCTATTTACAATATTTGTTTTTTAATTTCAATTCAGTATCTCTATCATAAATATACATTCAATTCATTTCAGTTCAAAATCTCAACCATAAATTATATAGTATTAATTATACTTTATATTTTTGTTAAAATAAAAAATCTTAATATTACAAAATTTAAAAACAATTATTTTGTTAAAACAAGATTTAAAAATATACACCATTACTTATATTAAAAAATATTTAATCAATTTTATACTAATAATCTATATTTTAACTTATTGTATTGGAGAATCAATTGGCAGATTCATTTGCTAAGGTTAGGCATGGAGTTTGAATTTTTTTTTTTTTGTAGAGAATGTAACAGTAATAAATTTTTATTTCACTGCACATGAAAAAATTAAATCATTCAAAACCTTAACTATAACAACAATATATATATATATATATATATATTATAATTATAATTATAATTATAATTAGTAATTTTCTTATTATGAACAGCTCACAATTATATTTATCCAAAGTTATTTAACCAAAGTTATACTACTAAATACATAATATATCTTGTAGTTTTCTATTTTTGAAAACCTAATAGCAATTGTTTTTATAATAATTAATTTAAATAAATATCACTAACAAGGATAACATTAAAGATATATAAATAAAATATATTTATCATTTAAATACATTATGAAATATTCATTTAAATTAGTACATGTAAGTAACAGTTATTACAACTTTTTTTTATTAGTATTATACAATACTAATTCTAATATTTACATTATACAAAATACTTATTAGAAATAAGGAAATTAATAGCCTTAAAAATCAAATTGTGTCGTGCAATAAATTATATTCTAGTATCATATAAAAGGTCACAAGAGAGTTTTTGCTCCTAAAGTTTAGAATGATAAATTGATTTTTGTAAATATTTAGTGTTCAAATTTACCTAATTAATTAATTAATTTTAATATAAATTAAAAATAATTTAATATTTAAATAAAGTTAGAATTTTTTTTAAAAAAATACTACTATTTTTAATTTTCTTTTTCCTTAAAATGAAGCGTAAATTCCACTCAAAACAAAGAAATATAGCGTAAATTGCACGGAATAAAATGTAATCATGGCGCATTTCAGTATCAGTATTGTTTAAAAACTCACCAGCAGAGCAATTGGATAGAAAACTTTTACTCCATTTCCGTTGGGTTTTAAAAGCTCACAAACACAGAGTGTCTACCAATCCCTTTCCTATCTCAGCCGTCTCCATTTTCGTCTCTCCCCCCAGTCTTCACGTTCGTCTCTCTAATTTGCAGGTACTCCGTTTTATTGAAATTCTAATTCTACCTGCTCATAAGGCATGCTACCCCTCTGCTGTGTGTGTGCGTGTTTTCTTTTTTGGGTCGAATCTGTTTAGCCCATTGTGGCTCTCTTTAATGGCTGTTGTTTACCTATAATTTCAAAACTAGTGCCATTCCCAGTGTCGAAATCATTTTGAAGGGTTCTACCACATAGCTTACTCCAACAAGGCCCTTGAAGGATTTTACCCCCTCCATTCCATTTTAATTGTTATAATTTAAATTTAATTGCTCGATTGACCCTTTTATTTTAAATAATTAAGCTTATTTATAGAGAATTATAGATATTTTGAATCACTAGTATTGGGTAGTAAATCTCTGTTGTCTACAATGGTTAAGTTGTTCGTCTACTTTTGAGAAAAATGATACAATCTATTCATTCTAAAATTAGTCAATTTGATCATTAATATATAAAATAGGATAGTTAAAATGGGATTGTTCATACCTCCTTTCGGACTTCTTTTTAGATCTTGTTAAAGTTTTATGCTGAGAGTAAGTTTGCTTTGCCTTTGGATTCTTTTAAAGATTCCAAAATTTTGAGGTTTCACTATTTGATTATTGCTCTCTCAGTTTACCCTTTTTTTCGTTGGTTGTTTATGTTGTTGTCATTTCAGTATGGAAGTTGATGCTCACAATGATCAACCTTCTGTTATTTATTTATCAAGCTTCAGTAATTTTTTATTCACAGAGAATATATTATATATATTGGGATTCTTGCAATATTTATATTCAATTCCATGGAAAATAGGGGATTTTCCCCTTGCCGTGCCTGCTATTTAAATTTTTTTCTTAATTTATAATTTTGAATTTTATTGCAATTTGTATCTATTTGGAGAGAAATAGTATTACTGTTTTTCCTTTATGATGTAAATTGTGCGTGTCACAAGTGCCCTTGCCCGACTGACTGATATAGTCAATTTATCAGGAGTTCAAGTTTGAAACGTGAAACTATTCATCATCTCTCCAAATGACGGGTCTCGTACTTGGATTGGGAGCCCCATGGATGAGGATTACAAATAGAATTTCAGAAGTAGCCCCTCCAATAATCCGTCAATCATCCCCACTACTGCTTTCTTATTGTAAGAGTTGTAGTTACAGCAACAACATCAGTCTTCTAGGAAGAAGAAGATGTTTCTCAATATCTGCATCATCCACCTCAGAAGATGTAGTTCGCGTTCGTTTTGCTCCTTCGCCAACCGGCAATCTCCATGTTGGAGGTGCTAGGACGGCTCTCTTCAATTACTTGTTTGCCAGGTCATTCTCAATTTTTTTTTTACAACTACTCTTCCCCTCCTAAATACTATGACTAGTTCAGTGGTTCTAAGTGCGATTAATTTTTAATTAATTTTTCACTCATTCTTCTTTCTAAAGGTCCAAAGGTGGGAAGTTTGTTCTTCGAATAGAGGATACTGACTTGGAAAGATCCACCAAGGAATCTGAAGAAGCCATGTTACGAGATCTTTCCTGGCTTGGTCTTGATTGGGATGAAGGTTTTCCCCTTCCTATTTACACCTTTCAGATTCATAGAATCCATTACTAGATAAATGTAGCACTTTTAGTTCAAGAAAGCAAGGGGTGGAAAAACAACAACAAAATGTTGGATTTGGAACTCACCATCTCTTAATTACAGAACCAATGAACCATGTTAATCTAGCTAATTGTGACCTGTCCTAAATCCAAATAGGAAATGGTAACAGCCTCATGTATGTTGACTGAACTATGAATATTATGCACCGACCCTGTTTGGATTTTATTGGCACTAAAACTTCGTAACTATGCCGCACTTAATCAATCAAAGTATTATGTTGTCTTTATTTATTTATTTGGATAACACTGTTGTCTTTATTTTGACTTTTTGCTACCAATCTTCAAGTAACAAAGATTGAATTATCTTGGATTTATTTGTACCAAAAAACAAAAGGGAAGAAGAAAGAATTACCTTTTATTTGTATACTTATGGGTGCATGTGATAAATATGTAGGCCCTGGTGTTGGTGGAGACTATGGCCCATATCGGCAATCTGAAAGAAATGCTCTGTATAAGCAATATGCTGAGAAGCTTCTAGAATCTGGTCATGTTTATCGTTGCTTTTGTTCTAGTGAGGTACCGTTTGTTAAACTTCACAGAAATTGTTAGCAGCTGGGAAATGGGCCCAATTTTATTTTCTCAAAATATAAAGTGTATGTTGAAGTCTCAGTTTTACCTTTACCTTGTCATGTTGATTGTCAAGGTAAAGATGCCATATTACGAGTTTAAGTGAAGTGGCGAAAGGTGCATATACAATTGAGCCTCATCCATTGTTATATAAAGGTGCGTCTATGCCCAAGGCCCAGCGAGGAGCACCTTTAGGACCTTGCCTGGGCTACATGAGGCGTTCTCAATGATACACCCACATTTCCACCTAGGTTCTTAGGTTGAATTAGATATTTTTTTTGACCACAATCATATCATGTTGATCCTTTACTGTTTTAGTTAATCCCTAGGAAAACATATTGCACTTTTGAGTCACCATCTTTCTACATCTTAGGATTTGTATCTCCTATGCTTCACTAATGCTGGTGGGTACAATGTTGTATTTATAAACTTCTATTATTATTATTGTTATTATTATTATTACTTCTTTTCTTTTTTCTAGGAACTAGAGAAAATGAAGAAGATTGCGAAGCTACAGCAGCTGCCTCCAGTATACACTGGAAAATGGGACAGTGCCACAGACCAGGAAGTGCAAGAAGAGCTGACAAGGGGAACCCCATTTACATATCGGTTTCGAGTGCCTAAGGAAGGGAGTCTGAAAATAAATGACCTTATCCGAGGGGAGGTGAGTTTACTTAATTTATAGAAATTCTTAAATTTAGACTTTGAAAGAGCTGCAGACACTAAATGAGAGGTTAATTTAAAAGTTGTTTGGTTATAGTCTTCATTTACTTTGGTTGGGAATACCCTTAAACTAATTTAAAGTGGTAAGTAACATTTATCAGTTAAAAGTGAATACTGGAAAGGTATCAACTAGAATTATTGTCAAATTCATTGTGGCATCATCCTGTCACTACTTAAAAGACTATGTCAATGAGTTCAATTTTCCAAGAGGATGTTTATTTTGTACTGTTTGTTTTGATAGCTAAACCCAAAAAAAAGAAAGCTAAGAGGGAAATTTTGTTGTTGTATATAGACATTGTTTTATGTGCACATTTTACATCGATGAAGATAAAGATTAAATTATTCATGTTGTAGAAAGCTTAGCAAAAGGAAGTTGTTTCAACCATTTGCTATGGTTAGTGTCGGCGTGTTTTTAATTTTCTTATGGGATGATTGGGGTATGTTTTTAGACATGCTCTGGTTTGTATTTTAGCCGTCATTAACAAATTGATTCTTAAATCTCATTGTGGTTGTGCCCTTTAAATGCTTAAAAGACCATGTCAACGAACTCAATTTACCAATATGTTATGTTTGTTATTTAGATTTTGTTGTGCTATCTACTAAAAAGAATAAAAGGTAGGAGGTAGTCTTTTTTTTGGTTTCTTGTTAAGTGCATTAAACCATGAGGGAGCCATAGTTAGACTCTAGTGTTGGTTGCACCTTCAACCAAGACGAAGATGAAATTTAAGGGGGTCCAATTGTAATAACATTGTAACGCAGTGCATACAGTTCCGCAAATAACAGGGTATGGGCAGGGTCAGATATATGCAGCCTTACATCTCTATATTGTTTTTTGTGACTTGGACCTTATGATCAAAAATTAAACAAGTAAGCACTTGAACATGCTATAAGCAACATTAATTTAAAATTCACTTTTATGGTGATTGCTTGCCAACTGGGTAAATAGTGGGAATCAAGCAATGCTGTTAAGTGGGTAGTTAGCCAAAACCTTACTCAATCAGCATTGCTAACTGGGTAAGTACTGGGAATCAAGCAATGCTGTTAAGTGGGTAGTTAGCCAGAATCTTACTCGGTCAGCCATTGGTATGACTAGTGGAGTTGTGTTTTCCTTTAAAGTTTTGTGAGCATGAATTGGGGTTGCGTCTGCAATACTTTATCCTGTTTGTATTGTAGTGGTCAATGGCAAATCAAAACTTGGATGGTTTCATTGCTAATATTGTTTGATTGTGCGATAAAGGTTAGCTGGAATTTGGACACGCTAGGAGATTTCGTGATAATGAGAAGCAACGGACAACCTGTTTACAATTTTTGTGTCACGGTGGATGATGCTACCATGGCTATCTCACATGTGATAAGGTACGGTAAAAATTACGGTTGTGCCCATCTTATGTGGGCGTCTATGATAATCCTCCCTTTTGTTCTAAAATATAAGAACGAAATGAGTTTTTGTTTTGTTCCAAAGTATATGAGCAAAATGAATTCTAGATTGAGTTCAAACACCCTTGCTTAAAAATTCGATCATTTCTGCGCCATCCTTCCTCTGCACTATCTCTCCTTAAAACTCTTCAGACTTATCAAACCATCTCTCGCTACTGAATTTTCATAATGTGAGATTATTAAAATTTATTTTGCTCTTATATTTTGCAATTTATCAAAATCTGTTTCTCATAAATGTTTTAAAATGAGTATAAGTAAAAATGACATGGGTAATCTGTATTTAGTGAGTTGTAGCTGATTTTTGACTCAAACAGATAAATATTTTTCTTAATATTTTGAATTTTATAGGAAAATAATCTTATATTTTGGAACGGAGGGAGTAACTTTTACTATCATCGTCTCTGAATCTCTTTTCTATTGATGCTCATGTTCTATCTTATTATAAGTATTGTTGTTATTATTAGTACTCCACCCATCCACTTCTTAGTTGCTTCCATTTTATGAGTCTGGCCACAGACTTCAAGACAACCCAAAAATACATTTAAAAGATATATCTAAATGTATCTGCAATATAAATGGTATACTATTTTTAAAATAGAATAATAATAAAATAATAAATTTATTTTCTGCACATCTGAAAAGCTGTGCCACACACTAAAAAAAAGAAAAGAAAAAGGAAGCAACTAAAGTGCGACAGTGGGAGTACACGTCTTATTATTATTATTGTTCATCTTCTTGTTATATATACCATTATTACTATTCTTGTTATGATCTTTCTCTTTGTAAACTTGGAATTCAGAGCAGAAGAGCATTTGCCAAATACTCTGAGGCAAGCCTTAATATATAAGGTTTCTCGTTGACTTCCATAAGTTTTTATTCCAGTGATTTATCATTACTGTCTATTGACAAGAAGCTGATATAGAATTTATTTCATTACAGGCTCTTGGGTTTCCTATGCCTTACTTTGCACATGTTTCTTTAATTCTTGCTCCTGATAAGAGCAAACTATCAAAACGACATGGTGCAACTTCAGTGGGGCAGGTAATGCTTCCATTACACCGTTTTGTCATTATTATACTCTTGATCCCTTTTCTTCTAATTGGTAGGATTAACGTTAGTATTTTTTTAATTATCATCTGATAGTTTAGGGAGATGGGATATCTACCTCAGGCAATGGTGAACTATCTAGCACTATTGGGTTGGGGTGATGGTACTGAGAACGAATTTTTCACCCTTGATCAACTAGGTAAGTTAGAATCTACATATTTTTGATCATAAAAGTTCATATCTGCATATGTTGATTGAAGACAGGATGCTGTTAAATTGGGTTTTGAAAATGTAATGTCTGATTCTTATCTTCGTTTAATGTGGTTTACAGTTGAAAAGTTCTCAATTGAGCGTGTGAACAAAAGCGGTGCAGTTTTTGATTCGACCAAGTTTAGGTGATCATGGATTTTAGCTAATGATTGTATATGATGCACATTTTTCTTAATATATTACTATTAACGTGTTTTACGTTTTGGGTGATCTATTTTCTGTTGTCAAATTGTCTCTTTTGACTATCTTAATGTTCTTTAGTATGCATGGAATTTGTCACGTTTAACTTCCTGAAGTTTTATGGTTGTACATGTTCCAAAAAATTAAAGGTGGATGAATGGTCGGTATTTAAAGTTGCTTCCATCAGAGGAATTGACCAGGCTTATTGGTCAGCGCTGGAAGAGTGCAGGCATCCTCACAGATTCGGAGGGTCTATTTGTAGAGGCGAGTTCTCTGTCTTCTACATGCTTTTCGAATTATGAGGAAGTCACACTTGTTTGTTTTTCTGCTTGTTCTTCTTTGTTTATTTTATTTTTATTTTTTTAATAACAAAATTGGTTATTATTAAAAGTGGGTAAGGGGGACATAAAACCTGACCTCAGTCCTACAAAGAGTAGGCCACACTGCTGTTGTAGATATCTTCAGCAAGATGATATGCTCCTGATAAGTCCCATACGGGATTTGATATCTGGTATCCCTTTTTGA
Source organism: Pittosporum tobira (assembly GCA_032359685.1). NCBI lineage: Eukaryota > Viridiplantae > Streptophyta > Magnoliopsida > Apiales > Pittosporaceae > Pittosporum > Pittosporum tobira. The sequence continues at coordinate 26,114 of JAUMHB010064505.1, read as the reverse complement.
GGGTAAGAGGGGGTACCATTTGAGTAGAGCTTATTGGTACTTGTTTGATATATTCTGTATTCATTTGGCCCTTTTTCTTGAAGATGTCCAAGAAGTATGGACGAGATACTATAGTTTGCTAGTATGAAGTTGAAATATATTGTAATTAGAATTATGGGGAAGTTCACTTCTTTTGTAATGCACTTGTGCATTTATTTGGCTGTTTCTCTTGAAAATATCTGAGAACATATAGTGGATATTCTATGTTTTTATGTTACAGCTTTATATTATTTTTTATTTTTTTGTGGAAAAATAAGGTCTCCCCCAAGTTCGGTTGTGTCATTTATCGACTTTTCGGAAGAGTTTAATTTCTTTTGAAGAGATGATTGGCAGGGGTTCTCTTTTTCATTAGTGGGTTGGCTGCTTAGGGGAGGCTGTGTTTTTGTATCTGGTCGCCATTTTATGTACAAGTGTACTGGATTGCCACCCTCTTATTGACGCGTTCTTGTCTTTAATGTTTGTGCTATAGTTCTAGATATGCTTGCACTCATCAAAAATCAAAAGAAAAAATTTAAAAGGTGTGGATTATTGCCTCCACACTTTGGCTTTCCTTGTGCCGCAAGTAAATAGGTTGGAGCACTGCCATAAGTTAATTCTAGATGATGTTTACTATGTCAAACAAATTAGTGTATTAGAACTCATAATGTAAATTTGTATAAACAGGAGGCTGTTCAGCTGCTGCAGGATGGATTAGACTTGATAACAGACTCAGAGAAAGTACTTTCGAGTTTCCTATCTTATCCTCTACATGCAACTCTATCTAGGTATTTCCTGACCTTCTCCATTTTAAGTTATGGGGTGTTATTGACCTTGATAATGCTAATAGAATCTAATGTGCTTACATATTCTTGGAGAAACCATAAATGTTTTTAAACCTAATATTCAATTCAGATCTTGAGGGTGCTACAACATGTTAGTTATCAAAAGGGAAAAAAGATAATGCTACAATAATGTTAGTTTTAGTACATACTTGCCGCAATTTCTTTTTGCAACCCCCAGAATCATGCCAAATTTTGAGGGTGACATAATTGGCACTCCCCTAATACTACCCTAAGATCATCCATCTTTTTACTATTTTCCTTTTCTTGGCAAAACAGTACTCCCTCTATTTCAAAATTAGAGATATTCTTTGACTTTTTTAGATGATTTGCGAAATTATAAGATTTAAAATCGATACGGATTTATTGGATTTGAGTAGAAATAAGACAATAACTATTGTAAAATAATTGAAAAGTACTACCAATTACCATATGTGTTGCTTTCAATACCTAAATGAATCGTATCAATTTTGAATCTTAGGATTTCACAAATTGACTAAATAATCAAATAAATAGTATCTCTAATTTTGGAACGGAGGGAGTAGCGCCTTATATTCTTTATCATTAGATGATCTTATGAATTTTAAGCTCTTCTTTTCAACTTCTTTCAAACTTTCATTTTGGTTGTAATGCAAAAAGGTGATTAAGAGAATTGTAGGTTTGAATTGGAATCATTAATTATCAACGCCATGTATTTGTTCTTCATTGATTTTTGCTAATCCAATTTAGGCATCGAAGGTTCTAAGACCCAGCTCCTAATGAGTCGATTTTTTTGTTCTTTTTGTTAAGAGTTTGAACTATTGGAGTGCTATAAATGCTTTCATACCTGCGCTAATGAAGAGAACTTGCAAAGGTATAAACCGGTCAAAAACAAAGAAAAAAAGCCATGTGAGATTCTATAGACACTGTCTATGGGGTGATATATACCATAAGGTTGGTATCAAGGAGGACAGGAAAACCACAGATTTGGCCTATAATAGCTGCATCATGGATGAGAATTAAAGACTCCTAATAATAGACGAGGAGAAGGAAATATTGAAGTTTCTTTAATGAGCTGTTTTTGGATATGCTTGAGGGATATGTTCTTAGTTTGGTTGATTAATTTATTTAACAAAATTTTACAGAATAAGAGGATGCCCAAGGAGTGAGTAGGGAAGGAAATGGTGCGGGATGGGTCCCCTTTTTGCATACCCCACCCCTTACTCCGTCGTCTCCTGCTTGAGTATTCATTTTGTCTTGTTTCCTGTTAGCTTTGTAAGATTGGAATTCTTGTCCCCTGTTCTATCTGTATCTTCTCCTTTCGATTAATAACATTTCTTCTTTTGTCTACAAGAAACTCTTTATCGGATTTTAAATAGTTGAAGCCATCCCTACCCCACTGGGTCTTGCATACCCCACAGGGCTACCATTTTTAATTTTAGATATATTTATTATATATATAATATAATCCGAGTGAAGGAAGAGTACAACAAGGATTGGTGTTAAGTCCTTATCATTTGCCTTCTTTATGGATGCTTTAAAAAGAGACATTGTGTCACTGTGTATATTTTTTACTGATGATATTGCTCTAATTGATAAGACTAGCGTAGGTATTGATGCTGAGTTGGAAACTTGGAGAAGTACATTGAAACTTAAGGGGGTTATATCAAATAGTTGACTATTTCAGTATGACTATAATGTTTTATGACTTAAGGTTTCTCTGCTATCCATAGAATAACTTGCTGAGTCTACAGTTCTGAAGGTAAGCCTCTTTTAGAAGATGGCCTTTCTGAAGTTGCATCCAGCTTGTTAGCTGCCTATGATAACGGTGAGCTCCTTGATGCGCTAAAACAAGGAAAACCTGGATGGCAGAAGTTTGTGAAAAACTTTGGAAAATCACTCAATCGCAAGGTTGTTTTTCTTTTCAGTGTGAGAATCTCAATTTGATATTGTAGCTGGTCACCACCCAAGTAGTGATTTTTTTAAAGAAAAAAATAAATAAATTACCGAAATTTAATTCAGTTCATATTCCTGACAGGGTAAATCTCTTTTCATGCCTCTGCGAGTTTTGCTAACAGGGAAGCTCCATGGGCCAGATATTGGGGCTTCTGTGCTTTTGATACATAGTGCCGGAACCAATGATATCATAGCATCTCAAGCAGGGTTTTTGACCGTAAATGAAAGATTCAAACTACTGAGAGAACTTGAATGGGAATCCTTTAACACCAACGAGACTATCCTAGAGTCTGCTGCCACCGCTGTTCCCAACTAACAGTTCAAATTTTCTCTCTTTTTACCGATTAGTTCAATTTAGTTTTCCTTTACAAGGGTATTGTTTTTGTGCCTTTTTACGGAATTTGGGTGACCTATAAGGTTGGCTTCGACTCTTGTACCGATTCAGGGACAAGCTTGTTCGCCTTAACCTGAAAAGATGCATATTATTCGGGTTAAATGCATAATTATCCATTGTATTATGTCTCTTTTTACAAATACATCATTGTACTAATTTTTTTTTATAAAATCATCACTGCACCAAATATTTTTAACAAATCATTTTCTTTGTTAATTTAAAAGACTATTCAGACAAAAAGTGTATGGTACAATGATGAATTTGTAAATAAAATAAAGTACAATGATGAGTTTGTTAAAAATATGTAGTGCAATGATGATTTTGTAAAAAAAAATAATAATACAGTGATGAATTTGTAAAAGAGATATAGTATAATTGACAATTATACATTTAATCCCTTATTATTCTAGGGAGGATTTATTTACGAAGTAGTAGATAGTAACAAGTCTTGACCCAAAGCTGATGGATTTGTTAATGATTTGTCAATATATTTGAGGTGTATCAGTTCGAGTTGAGAGTTTTCTGCAATTTTTTAAAATAATATTTGGGTGTGATTAGTTTATTGTGAACCTCGTTTGTAAATCTCGATATTGTCGTACTTTTTGGATTCAAATTGGGTTAAGTATACTTTTGGTCACTAAACTTAAGGCTAATTTACAAATTTATCATTGGACATTTTTTTTAATCATTCGACTCATTAACGACATATTCTTTACATCATGTTAAAAATTATGTTAAATGGTTTGACTTTTGATAGCCAAATTTACACGTAATTTATCACATGTAATGACACGTTA
>JAUMHB010064505.1:4685-22031 GCA_032359685.1 Pittosporum tobira | reverse complement strand
TGTTAAAAATTATGTTAAATGGTTTGACTTTTGATAGCCAAATTTACACGTAATTTATCACATGTAATGACACGTTAAATTGACACGTTAGATTTTACTTAAACTTTATTAGTCTACCCAAACCAAAACATATCTTTAAAACTTTCTCTCTCTAATTCTAATCTGAAACTAAACTGTTAACTGCATATTCTCTCTAACCCAATCTAAGCACCTAACCACATATTTTTGACAAAATTGAAGACAGTAGATAGAATAGAAGCTTATTGAACCATAAATCATGATTTACGGTAGAAATTGATATCTATGTTCCCTCCAATTGCAGTTGTATGAATATTCTATGGTTGATTTGGTTTTTTGGTTTGCTAAATTATGCGTTTTGTCATTTACTTTATTATTGCTATATAGTTGTTGGAATATATTGAAGTGGTTCAAAAGTTGTGACCATGTTGAAAAGATTCATACTTTATGTCTTGTAGTGGTCCATTTGTTGTCGAAAATTGGATACATTAGTGGTCTATAATGATTATATGGATAATTAACATAGTAGTGGTCCCTTTATATTTTATAATTAAACTAAATTTATGATTATTTACTGAAAAACTATATATATGTTTCAGCTGGCGTTATGGATTACAATCATGTAGTCAATGTGCATTATGGAGGAAAGTTCATAAATATTGACACCCTAAGCCTGGACTATGTTGGAGGCCAAATTGTAGTATTCACTGAAGATCCATGTTTCTTTAGCATGAGGTCTATTGCAAAATATCAAGTCCACTGTAAGAATGTTGAATGCTCATTGCTTAATGTTAAAAATGATGAAGTAAGTTTTTCAAGTGGACTTAAGGTATTATTTGATGAGAATAACATTAGGCATGTAATTGTCAAAGGGCTTCAAAATGCTGGAGTAATAGATTTGTATGTTGATCATATAGGGACTAAAGGAGGTGATGTCGAATCAAGGGTTGATCATGAGGGGGCTGATAGTAGTGAAAAGAAGTAGAAAAAGAACAAGTCAAATAGGGATAAGAATGATAAAAGAAAGACAAGGAAAAAGTGGGTCAAAGACAATGTCACTTTTAAAAAACAAGTTCAAGTTCAAGGAGATGGGGAATCTAGTAGTCACAGTGCGTTAATTGGTGATAGTGATGGTAATACTAGTGATGAAGAACTGCAAGAAGCCCATAGCAAATACCAAAATTTCAAAAATTGATTGCTAAATGATAATGATAATAGGGATAATGCATGAAATGAAGATAATAGGTTGGAAAAGATGATAATGCAAAAAATGGACCGGATGATTAGAATAAAGAAATGATTAGAATGTTGAGAATGAAGAAAATTTTGAGGGTGAAAAAGGTTCAGACAAGGAAGAATTTCCAAACAACGATGAAGATAGTGAATTTCATGAAGACGATGAAATAGAAAGTGAAGATGATGCTAAAGTGTAAAATGAATATGAGGATAGTGATACCATAATATCACTTGATAAGAGTGAATGTGATAATGAGCATGGGGATCAGGATGTTGCATATGTTGGGATGTGCCTAAGAAGACCAGTAATTGGTGTGAAGTTTTCAATCCCAAAACTAAGCCCAAACAAATCAATTCATTCCTTTCATGATATTTGAGGGTGGCATGGTGGAATTTAAGAAGGCTATAAGAGATTATAGTATTGTTAATGGGATTTATATTTGGTACAAAAGTAATGACAAGTTGAGAATTCATGTGAAGTGTAAGGAAAAATGTCCATGAAAAATTTGGGTGAGTTAAATGCAGGGCACATACATCTTGCAGATAAAATCAATATTAAACGTGTACAATTACAACAGGATTTATAAGAACAAGAATGCTACTGTGAAATACCTAGCTGAATACTATGGCAATAGGGTAAGAAAAAATTCCACTTGAAAATTGAGGGATATGCAAGATGAGATGAATAGAAAATTAAAGTTGGATGTGTCACTTGTGAAATGTATTATGCAAAAACTTGAGATTTTGGTATGACAATTTACAACTGCAACAAAAACAACAATGTCATTATTAAACTCACTGAGAGATAATTTCTAGAAGAACCTATTCTTTTTAGAAAATTTTATGTTTGTTAAGATGCATTGAAAAAGAGATTCAAGAGTTGTAGGTCAGTATTGGAGTTAGATCGTTGCTTTTTGAAAACAATGTGTGGGGAACAACTTTCATCTACTATTGGAAGAGATGGAAACAATTAGATCTACCTTGTTGGAAGAGTGAGCACTAAACTTTTTTCCAAAAAAAGAGAAAAATGGAGCATTTTAATGTAATGTTGTTAATAAATCTGAGCACTTCATTGAAAAAATAGAGAAAAACAGAGCATTCTAACGTAATGCTATTAATAAATTTGAGAAAACAGAGAAAAACAGAGCATTCCAGAAAACAGAAAAAACAGGCTCCTTAACTTAAAAACATAGCATTCCAGGAAATAGAGAAAAACATGCTCATAATAAATCTAAACACTTTATTGAAAAACAGAACACAATACAAAAATATGAAATAGAACATTTTAATTAAAATTGAGCATTCTACAAAACGGAGCATTACTACAAACCCTTGAAGCACTTTGTTACCATTTGATAGTTGAAACACTTTGTTACCATTTGACCCTGCAATTTCATCAAATTAAAGATACAAAACACAACATTGCTACAAAAAAAAAAAAAAAAAAAAGCATTATTACAACATAGAGTACTTTTTTTAGCTTGGAATGTTCCTTCTTCAAGTTCTTTGCATCTCTTTTTAGGCAAATCATTTCCTTATATAATTGAAATTGGGATTCACTTAGAATTGATGAATTGTCCAGGTGTAGTAATTGATTCAAACGACGAACTTCACATTCACTTTTGGTCTACTCCACCTTCAAATGTCGAATCACATCTCTTGACCCACATTCTAACTTGGGTGCAATTAATTTACAATTGCAGCGCACAATTGAATTTGGTGAGACCCAGTCATCAGCTTGCTCACAGTGTAAGTAATATTGCGAATGTTTGGGACCAAGAACAATACTTGGGAACTCATTCGATTATCTGGGTTTGAACTTGTAGTGAGAACTCAATTGATTAAGAAGAAGAATAGGAACTTCAGTTTCATTTGTATTGGTCCTTTGGATCTAACTGATTATGGTGTCTCCCTTGTTTAATTTTAAGATGGTACAAGTTAGGGTAATATATTGATAACGCCACGTCTTAATTTTGCCATGTAACATGCCACATAAGTTGATACACGTAGATTTTCCGTTACAGACTAATAGAGATGACAATTTTTTTGAATTTTGTAACAAAATAATAGTAGAATGTGTTGATTGGTAAAAAAAAATGTCCAGTGATGAATTTGTAAATTGGACATAAGTTTAGTAACCAAAAGTGTACTTTATTTGATCAAAATCTAACATTTTCTTATTTTTACTTTTTATGTTTGGATTCATATATATCAAGTGAGAGAAGTTTAATTATAAATTTAATATAATTCAAACTTTTAACTTTCTTCATCATCAAGCAATCCCAATAGCAGAATAGCATGTTAACTTTACCATTAAACTAGAGTATTATTCATGTTGATTCTCAGCATAAAATCAAGAGAAATAAATTAAGTTGGCTGGTGTTGATTCTTATTCTTTCATCTAGTTCAATTCTCCTTTGAGTTTAAATTCTAAGTATATTTAATTACGAGTAGTGTTAGGATTTTAAACGACGTGTCATCCATATATCGGTTAATATTATCACTTATAATTAATCATCTAGTGTTACATTACTTGACATACTATTTGGGATTAAATTCAAGATCTTAAATTTAAAATTATATAATTATTTTATACCTAATTATTAATATTTTTTTAAATCGCAACTCTTTAAAAACATGGAATTTTACTTTTTTGTTAAAAAAGAAATAAAATTCCAAATTTTCCCTCCTTAAAAAGTTAATTCCTCCGGTAAGATTAATATTTTTAACAAAAATTGTTTTACTATTATTTTTTATTTTTTATTTTTTACGGAATGACATTGTACTAAATTATGATACAACATGTTTTTGCATTATGACGTATTTGCGTGATACATCATATTATATTTATTTTTTACTCATTCACTATAAAATTGAAAATAATAAATATTTTAAATGAGATCATTCATAACATTCAAGTTTGTATTGATTATTTGGTGCATGGTCTCTAATATTGTGTTGCTAACATGGAATAGAGTAGATTTAGTGCTCGTTCGATAGTGATATTTGGATATTATAGACTCAAAACACAATAAAAAAAAAAGTTATATTTGGTAGACTAAATCTAAATTCAAAAAGCAGAATTTACAATTTAAACCTAACTTCGAATTTAATATCTTATTTTGCTTAAATAATGTAACTATCTAATTAAATCAATCCATCTAATTAACACCTTCCTTGTCAGCACATACCCACGTCAAACTTTTAGACAATATCCAAGCCGACTAGATGAAGCCAGCCACTACAATATTTCTTATTTTCCAGTTTCCAATTCAGTTATGCGCCTAAATTTATGAATATAACAATGTGTACAAATTCTGCTTGGATGGCCATGGAGATGGGTTTAAAAATTTAAAAATTCTATACAGATCGATTAATTGCAATTTTAATTTAGACACTTTACATTATCATTTTTTTCAAAAAGAGAATGTTATAATTTTAATGTGACGTCAAAAAAAGAAAAATATTATAATTTTAATGAGATGGAAGAAGTAATAATTTGGGACAAAAATAAGAGTGCTAAACGAGTTAAAGACTCTTTTAAGGGTTGGACTCACTCGATTAAGATTCGGTTCAAAATTTTTAAATTTTTTTTTGTTTAATTTAACGAATTAAATTGGAGCTTGGCTCCATAAAAATTCGAGTAAATATTTTTAAATTTTTTAAATTTAACTCGTTAAATAATTAAAAAAAAAAAAAAAAAAAAAAACAGAACTTGAATTCGTACTCAATGAACTCTGGCTAGTTTAATTACCTAGACAAAAAGAAGCTGGGGTTGAAGTGAAGTGGTGTTTTAACCACGTCGGAGATGCAGGGATGCGTTTGAACACAAGTTAGCGAGGGATCCCGTTTCCTCAAGACGATAGAATATGTAATTACGTGTGACTCGACCTAACCAAATCAAATCACAGTCCTCCACAGTTCACATAAAGCAAGTCATTTATGGGGGATGCAACAAAATATCAACCCAATTCGGGTCGGAGGGGGTGTTTTACGCAACTCCATCCACTGTCACTCTCAATACACGTAGGATTTGAAAACGAATTAAACAGAAAGTGATTGCAACAAACAAAAAGATAAGGCTGACAACTGACGTCAGCAATCTTATCCTTGGGTGAATTGACTATAAATTAAATTGTATTGAGTTCCGTTACAGAGAGCGAAGGGGCGTTGTAGAAGAAAATGGGGAATGAAGAAGGAAACCATCTAATTTTCGCCTACTATGTCACCGGTCACGGTTTCGGCCATGCCACTCGTGTTACCGAGGTTCATCTTCACTGTCACTATCATGCTGTTGTGTAAATTGATCATGTTGACGTTTTATCCTTTCAGTCGGAGATTTTTTTTTTGGATCTTATTTGTGTTTTGAATGGACTTTCTTTGATTAACAATGGATATTTGAGGTTCGTACTTGTTCAAGGCGATCCTATGTTGAAGTACCCTTGAAATTGTTTTAAGGTGATCATATTAGTTTGGGTTTTGTCTACTTTTTTTCTGGGTAAAGATCAAATTTTTTTTCTGGTTACTCGGTTCCATTTGTTCCAAAATTAAGGATAGTTATTTATTTAATTTAGACCGTAAGATAGCCTAAGCTTGCTAGTTCGTGTGTTTATTAGAATGAACTATTCTTGAAAGTAGTAGTTTTAGAAATGTGTCTCAAATTTTCAAAAGGAAGTAGTGTCATTTGCACTTCGTCGAACACATTTGTCGTACTTATTACATAGTGTTACTGACAAGGACGATAGCCAAAAGCACGTGAACGCTATCACACACTCATTACGTTAGTTGAGCATATTTTTTGTTTCCTCTCTTTCAGGATTTTCTTTTTCTTTTTTCTTGTTTGAGTACATTATCGTCTGTTAACAATGAAAATGTTTTGTTCTAAGTTCTTGTTTATTACATACTGAATTACCATTAAAATTATTTCAAAAGTAAAAATGTAGATGAAAGTTTAACGTTTATCTACTTTTTAATGGGGTACAATGAAAATTCCCTTCAGTCCAGTATGAGTGAAATTAGTATGGTTGTTGCGGTTCATTGTTTACTTCAGAATATATTGTTTGAGTAGCTCATGACCAATTGCTAAGAGAAACAAATAGAAGGAAAAGCAAAACAATCACTGACTGAAAATACCCATTTGGTTTGTTGTTAGGAAAATGGTTGTGAAAGTGAAGAAAGTGTCAAAATTTTGGAGATTATATGTATCTTTTCCTTGTCTATTTATCAATTTTCTTGGCGATCAAATAGAGGGTTTATTAGTACACTGATTGGGCTCTTACCTTCAGGTGCATAGTTATGTTCATAACACATATTTTATTATATATTCCTTTTGGGTTTTATGTTTATTAGTTTGTTCTTATTGTTTTGTTAGGTTGTTCGACACCTCATTCTTGCTGGCCATGTTGTTCATGTGGTCACTGGTGCACCTGACTTTGTGTTTACGACCGAGATACAATCTTCTCGGCTCATCCTTCGAAAGGTCTGTTAAGGACTAAAGCATTCAAAATTGAGAGAATATAGCTTGATGTCCCTTTCTCAACTTCGTTCATATGTGTTTTTATTTACCAGTTGAAATAATGTCATGTATATGATATTACAGGTACTGCTAGACTGTGGAGCTGTTCAAGCAGATGCATTGACAGTAGATCGCCTTGCATCCTTGGAGAAGGTATGAGTAGTTATTGACATATGATAGCTTTAAAAATCTAATATTGAATAAACTATATTTATTTATGCTCACGCTCAAAAGGCTTGATAAAATTCCCTTGTCATTATGGAATTCAAATAGAGTTAGCATTTACGTGTATTAATATATTACTCCTAGCTGCTTCCTAACTATAGCTTTGTTAAAATTTAATGGTTAATGCAGTACTCAGAGACAGCTGTAGCACCTCGTGTTTCTATTTTGGCAACTGAAGTAGAGTGGCTGAACGACATAAAGGCAGATTTGGTGGTAATTCAATGTTTGGCATCTTAATACTTAATTCAGAACTTGTCCTTTGTTTATTTAGTAGTTGCTGATACACGGATGAGTCTCTGTCTATTTTTAATGTGTGTAGTTGCCATAGCGTTGAAGCCTCTATTTATTCCTTAATAAACAAATGGGTTATCTTTTACGTTGTGTTCCTACTAAAACATACGTTTAGTGATACATATGATTACTTCCATTATATAGGTTTCAGATGTTGTTCCAGTTGCTTGCCGGGCAGCAGTGGATGCAGGTATTCGCTCTGTTTGTGTTACCAACTTCAGGTATTTATTGACTTGAACTCGTTAGTTCCCTCTTTATTTTTTGTGTTTTGTTTTATTTTCGTGCATAATTGGCAGCATATTTCGCTTAAGGCGTAAAGATGGCTGTACCGACCACGTTGAATTTTTCTTTAGATTTTCCCATAACGTGATATTTTATTTTATTTTTGTGAAAAGATGGCATTAATCATTAGATTCATTACTAGTTCAAATGTCAAAATTCATTGCCTTAAAAAGTAATTTGACCCTTTGGTTTTGCATTTTTTGAAGGTCAATCCCAATAAATAAAGTTTGATATACTGAACCCTGGCAATTTCTAGAAGTTAAACCCTTTTTGGCCATGGAAATAGTGTTTTTCTTTTCTTATTTTTTAATTTGTTTTTGTTGTTATGGCTGTTTCTAGGGCATTCCTAGCGTGATTGCGCATTTTAGCACATTAGTCAGGCTAGGTATACCTATAGCATGCATAACTTTGGCTAATCCTCTTTCTCTCTCTCTCTCTCTCTCACACACACACACACTCACACACTCACACACACATCAGTTGGTGAATCGTGAAAAGCCCACTCTTGCTATAATTTTCTCCTGCTACAGGATTTTTATAGCTCCATTTTCCCTCTTGTTGAATTAACTACTCCGGAGTTAGTTGAATCAAGCAAGAAGGCTCGGTCAGTCAGCTCAGATATTGTTGAGCCTAACACTAGCTGTTGTTGTGGTTCATTAGAAGTCATTGACTGCATGTAATGCTATGCCATACCACTATTTACTGCTTTCAAGTCAAAGTAATCTTAGTCGTTGACAGTGATCAATGTAATTATTGTCAGTCAACGTATTAAGATTAATGGTTTGAGTCCTAATCTATTTAACAATCTTCTGTAATATTAATTTATCGTTTTTTTTTTCCAATTATTATTATTTTGGTTAATTCTTGCAGTTGGGATTTCATATACGCGGAGTATGTGATGGCTGCTGGATATCATCATCGATCTATAGTTTGGCAGGTGATCAATTTTTATTTGATTTTAGCTTTTTGTAAATTTTTAGCTTTTTATGTTTTTCCTTTCTAGTTGATACGAAATTATCTTTGTTTATGTTTCCTTTATTTGATTCATGTGGTGCAAGAAGTAAATATTGCTATGCTGTTGCGATATCTGCTTCCACTTGTCCATTTTGTGTTTCTGGCAGTGCAACACATCTCGATTATGCTTCAAGTTTTCAACATCTATATCTGCTTATTCTCACTCTTTAAATAAATTATATATAAATTAATGAAGGACCATTACCAATGTATATTATTTTTTTTAGCTTGGGATTTTTCCAACACTTCTTCACAACATGTGAAACCTTGAAAAAAATGGTTTCATATCTTTAGTTGTGCGTAACAATTATTGATGCAGATAGCAGAGGATTATTCTCACTGTGAATTCCTTATCCGTCTCCCGGGTTACTGCCCAAGTATGTTGATCTGAATTGTTCATGATGTTGGATTTGAGATTATTCATCAATTCTTCCACATATATGTATGTATAGGGCCTCATCCAGATACACAGTGCGATAAGGCCTCATAACCATCCTACTCAATCTTAGCCATCCGTTATATGATCTCAACCGTCAATTTTCATGCCTTCTACCACAATTTGTGATGGATGGTAATTTTTGTAGGAGACCATCCGCTACAAATTGCAGCAGATTACAGCTTCTGCTACAATTTGTAGCAGATGGTATCCATACAAAAATTGTAGCAGATGCTATCCATACAAAAATTACCATCCACCTCAATTTGTAGCAGAAAGGATGAAAATTGACGGCTGGGATTAAACTTTCAGCAATTGATATTGGGTGGGAAGACTAATCTATTCATCCCACTTTGTACCCTGATGAGGCCCCTATATATAGATATATCTGCAGCTCAGCGCTAAAAATTAATGTTGACAATTTCTTTATTCTTCGATATTTCAGTGCCTGCTTTCCGAGATGTGATTGATGTACCTTTGGTCGTCAGAAGGTTGCACAAGTCCCGCGAAGAGGTCTGGAACACGAAATTTGCTTATAAACTTCCTTGGTAGAATTAATTTCGTTTGAGGTTCCTCATAAATATGTATATTCCTCTTGGCTATTCCAGGTGAGGAAGGAACTTGGAATCGGGGAGGATGTGAAGCTCGTTATCCTCAACTTTGGTGGACAAGTGAGCTACTACCTATCATTTTATTTTTCTTTTTGGTCATGCATTTATCACTCTTTTTCCATCTATGTTATGAAGTTTTCCAGTTACATGGCCTATTATGAGCATTTGTGATCTTGTGAGTTAACTCACTTTTGCATGGGCCACCCTCGTGTGCCTGTCTCTCTGGTACTGGCCTTTTGAACCATTACTACTTTTTTTCAGCCAGCAGGTTGGAAGTTGAAGGAGGAATCCTTGCCTTTGGGATGGCTTTGTTTGGTATGCTCCTATATTTTCTGCAAATAGCTTGCTGTCCTTAAATGATGTTCAAGGTGACGGGTAACCACATACGTGGATAAATTAATAAGTCCAAAAATTCTTTTGTTTCTTAGGTTTGTGGTGCGTCTGAAAGCCAAGAGCTTCCTCCAAATTTTATTAAGCTAGCCAAAGACGTGTATACGCCTGATCTCATTGCAGCATCTGATTGTATGCTTGGTCGGTAGTAGAAAATATCCGTTGCTTAAACATTATTTCTTTTGATATTTTCCTTAAGCAAAACAAAATATTCATTGCTTAGAGATACTAAGGGATAGCACACTCATTAATTACTAATTATATAATTCAGGAAAAATTGGATACGGGACGGTTAGTGAAGCCCTGGCATACAAGTTACCTTTTGTCTTTGTGCGTAGAGATTACTTTAATGAAGAGCCTTTTCTGAGAAATATGCTCGAGGTAACACAGATTTTTCCCTTGTTTCTTCTACTTCTAATGGTACACCTCGTTTTATTCTTCACAAGGTTCGTGAAAATAAATTTTAGGAAATAACAAAACTTTTAATCAGTATTACCAAGGTGGGGTTGAGATGATTAGGAGGGATCTGCTCACTGGACACTGGAGACCGTACCTTGAGCGCGCAATTACTTTAAAACCTTGCTACGAGGGAGGCAGTAATGGCGGTGAGGTATCTTCTTCATCTTTCTTTGTAATTGTTCTTCCATTTTTACTGGTTAGAATTGTTTGGTGAGTAAAGCTTGAATTTATAAAATCTGAGTGCAGTCAGTTCAGTGCATTTTCCTTTTCAGTAAGAGCTGTAGTAATTATTGTTTGTCATGGTCAACAATATCATGAAATCTAGATATAAAGGTGCTCTTTGTATAAATGACGAATTATGGATGAAAACTTGTCTGATGTCATGCATATGGACGTAAGCTTGTCTGTCATGTCAATAATGTTCTTTTCCAGAATTTCATATCTGCTCTAACTTGCTGTCAAAATTTTTAGGTTGCAGCTCGGATATTGCAGGATACAGCTGTTGGAAAGAACTATGCATCAAACAAGGTACATGGATTATATATCTGACGTCATATGCATAAATTCTCTTTTTATGCTTAATTTGGCAACCATGGACAACATTTATTTGCATATGTTTTTCAAAAAATTCATCTATTTTTATATAAAGATTTCCCACTTAAATGATTTTTATATTGCCTGGAGTTTAGTTTAGCGGGGCAAGGAGATTGCGTGATGCTATTGTTCTGGGGTTTCAATTACAAAGAGTCCCTGGAAGAGATATCTCAATCCCAGAGTGGTATGCAAATGCTGAAAGTGAATTTGGTCTTCGTACTGGATCACCAAATGCTGAAACAAACGAGACAAGCTTCTTCATGAACTCGTACAGTTTTTACTACCCTCATTGTTACTGATGATCCTTATAAGTTGACATATAGATTGCTTACTTGTATTGATATCTTTTTTATTTTATTTTATTATTTTTAATTATTTTTAAAAAAAATCTAGATACACCGAGGACTTTGAGATTCTTCATGGAGATCTTTTGGGTCTTCCAGATACAATGGGTTTTTTAAAGAGCTTGGCAGAACTAGCTATCTTCTATGATTCCGGAAAGAACTCTGAAAAGCGCCATATGCGAGAGCGCATGGCTGCCGCTGGTCTTTTTAGTTGGGAGGTATCGTACAATTCAAATTATAAATATTCCGTGTATATTATTGTTATCCTTTGATTATGTGTTTACTCCAGCATTGCATTTATTGAATCATATAGGAAGACATTGTTGTGGCAAGAGCACCTGGAAGGTTGGATGTAGTGGGTGGAATTGCAGACTACTCTGGGTGCCTTGTCTTGCAGGTAAATTACTTGTGTTCCTTCAGGTTAATTGTGGGTACTAGGTTCCATGCTTTAACAAAAGCAAAACCCCTGCACGATATAATAAATTAGGAATTACTTATTGTGTTAGTCTTTATTGCTGCTTATTCTTTCATTTTACTTGCATGACACTAAATATTTTCTAGCTTATTATGATAACTCTTAGTTATGTTCTAGCACATTTGCTTCTTTCCTCTTTTCTGTTATAACCATGTACTCCCTCCATCCAACTTATATTGTCCTTGGTAAATGCATGCATATTTAGGAAAAGATTAAAATTCTCTAAAATACCCTTCATTATATATAAATGAAGTTGGTAGAAAAATAAATTAAATAAAAAAGATAGTTGAGTGGACTAATGAGTCTTGCATTTCCAAGGAAATGTTTATCATTTTCAATAAAAAGAGTGTGTAGTATAGAAAAACTATACCCAAAAATAGTATGAAAAAGGAAAGAGGACAAATGAAATTGGACAAACCAAAAAGGAAATTAGGACAATATAAGTTGGACGGAAGGAGTATATGCTAAAAATCTGTGTGCATACGACATCGGTTTGGAAGGATCGTTTGATCAATATTTAGTCTTTTGAAATAATTTGGACTATGGTCCAATAATACCCTTCAGGCATTTTTCTTTCACTGACTATTTCACAGATGCCTATTAGAGAAGCTTGCCATGTTGCTGTCCAAATGATTCATCCAAGTAAACAAAGGCTTTGGAAGCATGCCGAAGCCCGACGGCAAGGATCAACACCTGTTCTACAAATAGTATGTTCGTGGACCCCCTTTAGTGCTCTGCTTCTTTAGATAACCATCACACACATAATCATCATGTCATTTCAAAGGAAGTACATCTTTTCCTTGGATGATTGATGTAATGTATTGATAATTTGGGGCCAATCCATCTTGAAGTTTTATATAAAATGTCATAATGATAGTGACTGGTTTACATTTTTAAAGTATGACATATATCCTAGATTCTGCTTTTGGAGCAAATGATATAAATCCAAAACTAAACGTTGTTTCTTTTTTCTCATTTTTTTTTCCTCGTTAATATCTTTATTTCTTCACATTTTTCCATATTAGGTCTCATATGGGTCAGAGTTAAGCAATCGTGGTCCAACCTTTGACATGGACATCTCAGATTTCATGGATGGTGGGCAGCCAATGGCATATGGAAAGGCTAGAGAATACTTTGCTCAAGATCCATCCCAAAAGTGTGGCACTCTTCTTTGTTTGTTTTGTCTGATTGAATTGTAAAACTCAAGTGCATTACTAATATATGGTTTCAATTTAGATGGGCCGCATATGTTGCAGGGACGATTTTGGTTTTAATGAAAGAACTGGGTGTACGCTTCAAGAATAGCATCAGTATGCTGGTACAGATTACTCCAAATTTGATTCCATTAGATATTCATAGAGTAACTAGTTTTATGCACCCACACTTTTTTTTATTTGTTCAGACTATCTTCCCATTATCTATTTACGTTTTCTTTGTTGGACAAATTTTATGCATGTATGGTTAAAACTTAAAAGGTCTAATAGCATATTATCTACCTTGTAGATATAACTTACGTGACTAAGAATACAACTTGACTAAGAATACCTCGGCCATACATACTTTCTCTGTTCCAAAATTAGAGATAGTTATTCCTTTTTGGTCTGTTCCAAAATTAGAGATAGATTTATACTTAGGACAATAAAAGGCCATGAAGTTTTTATTTTTACCCTTTATTTTTTTCACCGCCCTTTGTTATTATTAATCACAAGATCCATCCACTCAACTTAAGCCTTGATCTCCCTCACCGCCCACCAACTTAAGCCTTTCTTTCCATTTCTGCCCACCCGCTTAAGCCTTCCTCACCATTTCTGCCCAACCACTTAAGCCTTCCTCTCCATTTCTCTCCTCTTACTTTTTTGAGGGTACTATGGTAAACAAAAAATTGTCTATAACAACTGTCGTTTTCCTCAGCTATCTCTAATTTTGAAATGGAGGGAGTAATATTTTGTTTAATGAAGCTTTTTCTCTATGAGCTTTCAGGTTTCTTCTGCTGTTCCAGAAGGCAAAGGTGTATCATCTTCTGCCTCAGTTGAGGTTGCTACCATGTCTGCTCTAGCTGCGGCTCATGGTGAGAATGAAGCACCTTGGAAAAGCTGCTGTTTAAAAGTTTGTTATGTTAATGCTAATTACATGTATGTAGATTAAAATAGGATTGTTTAACTGCAACACATTTTTTTCCTGTGAACCGATTCATTTTGTTAGAAGCTTCTATTATTAACCTAGCTATCAAGTTATAAACCAAAACGAAGAATATTAAATAATCAACAAGGAAGATAAAATCATACATGACCAGGAAAAGAAAACATGGTCTAGATAATTTATTATATAGATATCCTGAGCAATTGATGTGTTCCTTCATCTATCCAATGCAGGCTTGGACATCAGTCCAAGGGAGCTTGCTCTGCTCTGCCAAAAGGTCTGACCTCTAGTTGTACCGCCTGATTGATAATAAAGGGTTTTCCAAAATATATTATTATTCTGACATTTTATTTTTACAATTGTAATAATTACTTTTTCTCTAAAATTGTTTGACAGGTGGAGAATCATGTTGTTGGAGCTCCATGTGGTGTGATGGATCAGATGACTTCAGCATGTGGTGAAGCCAACAAACTTCTTGCTATGGTTTGTCAGGTATGAAATGTTACTATGAGGGATATAATATTCCAAAACTCGCAGCTAGTGTGATGGTTAAGTGAAATTGTTTAATTTTATGTTTTACAGCCGGCTGAGGTGCTTGGGCTTGTAGATATTCCTAGTCATATACGATTTTGGGGAATTGATTCAGGATTACGGCACAGGTGGGTGGGTGGGTTTATATATATTTACATTTATCATTCCTGCTTTCGAATTTTTGCAAACCTTTTAAAGCTAATAACTTACTTTCAAGTCAATTTTGATTCTCTCCCTCCCTCTATTAATTTCTTTATATATATATACTCCATATTGGAAACTGTGCAGCATTGGAGGTGCAGATTATGGTTCTGTCAGGGTCGGGGCATTTATGGGTCGAGAAATGATCAAGTCCACTGCATCTGTGAAGTTATCCAAATCATTATCAATCGCTAATGGGGCAAACCCTGATGAATTGGAAGAAGACAGTGTAGAACCGCTCGAAGCCGAAGCATCCTTAGACTACTTGTGCAACCTGTCGCCTCACAGGTAGTAGTGCGCAATTTCTATACAATTATGTTAACCAATGCAAACATCTGAAATTTTAAAAATATATGTGCATTCTAAACATTTTGTATTTTTCATCTGGTATAGATACGAAGCACTTTATGCTAAGATTATTCCCGACTCAATGCTTGGTGACACATTCCTGGAGAAATATGCTGATCACAATGATCCATTCACTATCATTGATAGAAAGCGTTATTATGGAATAAGAGCAGCTGCCAGACATCCTATATATGAAAATTTTCGTGCAAAGGTTGGCAATATTATTTGGCAGGTTGTGTTTTTATTTTATTTCTTATGATAATTGAGTTACTTAGCTTTAATTATTGATGCCCAGGCATTCAAAGCACTATTAACATCTGTCACATCAGATGAGCAACTCACCGCTCTCGGAGAACTTATGTATCAGGTACGAAGAATTTACTTTTGACCAGAAATTTTCCTACATTAAGAAAATTCTCATTTTTAGGCAGGATATTGTTAAGAAAATCAATTATCATTAGTCAAATTTTGCCATATAAATGTCAATTCTTGATTTTCAAATAGAATTTAAGGGGAAGTCAAGCACCTATTAGTTTTTGAATAGAGGATCTCCTCTGATTTGAGGCTTTTCATCACTAGGTGCCCGTAAGTGCATCAACTCCATTTCTATATATCGTTAAATACTGGACATAGTAAAATAAGAAATTCCAACCTGATTCTGGATTATTACACAGTGGCTTAAATTGTTATGGAAACTTAAAATAAATAAGAAAAAACTAATAGTAGAAAAAGAACTGTTTAAGATGAGTTGTTTTTCATCTACTACCTTCTTCTGCAGTGCCACGATGGTTATAGTGCCTGTGGGCTTGCCTCAGACGGCACAGATAAACTTGTCCAGCTGGTGCAAGAAACTCAGCACAGTAAACTGTCAAAATCTGGAGATGGAACTCTATATGGAGCAAAAATTACTGGGGGTGGATCTGGAGGAACAATTTGTGTCATTGGCAGGAATTGCCTACGGAGCAGCGAACAAATTCTTCAGGTATTCTTACGTTTGTATCTGAAAATAAAATACGCAACTGTTTAATATCTTTAAAATAATTTGCAGAGTTTTTGTTTCAGTATGTTTGGATTCTTATAACCTTTTATAACTTATATAGTAACTACCCTCCCATTAACTTGGGGCAGGAAGAAAGCTACAGGGGCGAGTTGAATATGATTCTTATGGATTTTGTCATTGTACAAATTTCCATAGAATAATAATCGCTTTATAAAGTAATAGTTTTAGCAAGAAGCACATGTTAAAATCCTAAAATGATAATTGCTATAGAAATGTTCTTTAGCTAAATTTGGCCCCAAGTATTTGAGTACTAGAAGGAACTGACGATGTTCCTCACTGAGGATGTTCCTCAAGGTCTCCACTATTACTATACACTATAATTGTAATTTAAACTACGGAGTAGTTCATTTAAAATACACGGGATTTTAAATCTGTTCTTATTAGTTGTGCAACATCGTTAGGCCTTCTCTTTTATCATTTTTCATCGTAATACGTGGTAAAGTCATGATAATACTTGGTGACAGTAAAGCTTGTTAAAATCCGTCATTCCAAATTATTCAGTAAAGCTTGTTAAAATCAGTCATTCCAAATTATTCTGACCTAACTGGACTAACTCGCTCTTTTTATTATGAGGATTCAGATTCAGCAGAAATACAAGGATGCCACCGGGTATCTACCATTTGTGTTTGAGGGTTCATCACCAGGTGCGGGAAAGTTTGGACATCTGAGAATTCGCCGCCGCCGCCTCTCCCCAAGCTCAATTAACGATTACTAATTGAAATTAAGAACAATCAAAGTATCAGCGATTAATAAGAACGTTAGCCAACTATTATTTCAGTGTCTGGACGAAAACAAGACCTGTAATGATCATTTAAGTGCAGCACACTAAGAAAAAGGTGGACTTGGAAATTTGCAAATTGTCTTTATTGTTGATATTATTACATGGAATATTAATTAATAATATGTATTTGTGTTTTCTATTAATTTTATTAGGTCGACTTCTCTCTTTTTTGTTTTTGTTTTTGGGTTTTGTGTGTTTGGGGGGTGGGGGGGTTTGTGTGGGTGTGGGGTGTGTTTGGTGTGTGGGTGTTGTTGGTTTGTGAGGTGTTTGGGGAGGAGGTGGTTTACAAATGATTGGGAGGAACAAGTGTGTAAATTTAACGTATAGAATATTCCATCTGTATAAATGTGAGGAACAAGTGTGTAAATTTAAAGTAATGTATAATTAACGTATATA